>JAMXBB010000003.1:28518420-28767961 GCA_024138015.1 Lumnitzera littorea
CTATAGTATCGAATCGAACTCAATTAGCTTGTGAGTAGTTTTGACTCAATTATAGCTTAAGTTGTATTTTAACTTTATTCTACTTCCCATATTCTTCCTCTTTTTTTGCTCTTTTTTTTTTTTTTTTAAATTTCTTTTTTACATTTGCATTCTTCAAAAACCATCAATATTATAGTGACATACTAAATTTTCTATATAATGTAGTTACTCTTCGGAAAATATTAATGCATTAAAAATAAATCCTTATTCAATGCTATATTAAGTCAATATTTCGTACAAATATACACTTGTAATACTTTTCAGATTGATTCAATTTGATTTGTGATTCTTCTTAACTAATTTAATATTTCAGTTATAAATATTAATCAAATTAGGTGATTTACTAGTTTAGAGAAACTAGCTACGTATATACATTAATAGAAAAGGTTGACTAGATGGTGCATTAATTAAAAAACGTGCAATGCAGTATTTTTCTCATGCCTAAAATGTGTTATACTAAAGTTCATGATATTTATATAATTTTCACGGTTTTTTTTTTTTTTCTCAACTGATATTACCGTTAGTTACGTTTTCTTGCAAAAAGATTTTCAGCTCTATCAAGCATATTTTATATCTAAACATTTCATAACCAAAGGAAGTTGGACATGTGCGTCCTTAACCAGCCTCACGTCTTGTCTCTGTCTTTGAGCTTGCAGTGTTCTCATTTTGTGAGACCACAATCGTACTTTTTTCTCGAACAACTGGCAGCTTGTGATCGTTTATTGAGAACAAGGGGGTGAGTTAAGTTAGAGAGTTGTCTTCCCTGGTTGCTACTCATCCAAGTGGAGCTAAGATAACCATTAACACGATGTCTTTGCTCTTTGCTAGGCAAAGGCTTTGGCACAACATCTCAGCTGTGATCTAATTAAGTGTTATTTGATGTGAACTTAGGGTGGCGCCTAAATGCATACTAGACCAGCTTTACCGTACTGTGTACTAGATGCCAAAGAGTTAGAAAATTATCAGCTTGGCCTGCATGCTAGGGGATGGGATGCCACCCTCTTCTAGACGAGGTAAACGATTTGATTACACCTTGGGAGTTTCCTCGAGAGAACGAGGGAATCCCATGATAAGGTCCTGAAGACTATCTTTTATGAGGTTGGTGGAGTGTATATCATACTATTAGATAAGCGCACATATCAAGCAATAATATAAAGAATTATAAGAATCTTGTATTATTGATTCTATGAGGATTATACACTTTCTTACTCGTCTAATTACTCTTAATTATATCAAAGTGTAATATTAATGATGAGTTGGATAAATACAAGAAATTTAATTTAAATAAAAGATTAACTAATAATGTAATAATAAAATAAAACCAAACAAACATAAATTGCGATATCTAGATGCTAACCACCATAAGTGTAATATGCTAGATCTTTTGGGATTTTAATGAATCTATTACTTTTATTAACCAAGGGATTTAAGCTTTAATCTAACATGAATCACTTCTCTATTAGATTTTAATCTTAATTACATCCGATTTGAATCACTTCTAGGATTGGACTCCTTAGAATAGTATTAAGAACATGAGTTCTACACATAATAATAAATAAATTAATTCCAAAAGAAATCTATAATTTATCTCTAAACTTCTAGCAAATCTCTTCAATTATGGTAAATCTAATTATGTATTATTTGTACAACTTTAATACATAATATTAGATAAATTAACCTAAAACTTTAGAAATAACAACTTAATTCAAATTAAACATATAAATTGAATTAATAAAAATAAAAAGATTGGATTAAAATAAAACAGTTTCTGTATACTACATTGTTATTCAATGGTTCATAGATCTAGATATTGCTTCTTTTAAGCCATAATCATAGAAAAGACAATGACTTTCATGATTACAAGAGTGTTTCTATCTCTGTTCTTTCTTTCTTTCTTTGTTGCTCTTGCTCTCAACAACTATCTTTATTCTATTTACAATATCAAAATAAAATGGTCTTCAAATGGCAAGTGTATCGCCATAAATTAGATGAACTTGGCCAAGATCACAGTCGTGGTGGCTAGGCATGAAGACATCTTGCAATAATTCTTGCGAGAATTGTCTTGAAATTAATTACAAATAGAACATAGTTGTGGTGGGTGACCGCGATCGTGTTTCTATCAAAAATCCTTTGAAATTTAATTTACAATTTAAGGATGGGGACTCCAAAGCTAAGTAATACGATTGTAGTACATACTTGTAGTCATCTTCTTTGTTTATTTCTTAAACAAATTCTCTTCAATTTTTTCCATCTTCTGTTTATCCTTCAAAATGAATGAAATCCTTATTGAAAATTACCTAATTTCTCATCTTTTTGTGAAATCACCTCAATTAAGCCTTCAAATAAAAAATAACTCAAATTAGTAGCAAATTTAGTAATTTATATCAAAATAGCTTAAAATATTTAGGAAAATAACATGATAGATGAGTATAATTTTACACTCATCAAATTTCCCCAAATTTAAACATATATTTGTCCTCAAGAAAATAAATTGATCCTTAATAAGGATTGACTAGAAAAATTTAGGACAAGAATTTCCAATATAATCTACTATTGTTCAAGAATAATAAAAAATGAATTATCCTCCAAAATAGAATTGCATCCCTTGAAAATTCTTAGTTACTGGTACACTCTTCTCTTTATTCACTTTTCAATGCACACTGAACATCAATATTAGAATTCAATAGCTAATTCTTCTAAATCGATGTTTAATCACATCATTTAACTAAGGATTCTCTTCCTAAATTAGTCTAATTTTTATTTAATTAGGAAAAAACCATATACGACTGTTTTCCATTTAGTTAAGATGTATACAAATCTCTCATAATTCTATCAAATACCATAATCAAGAATAAATACATATTGTATCCACTCATCCCTTGCTCATTCCCCTAACAAAAGGTATTGCTAACAAGTTTTCTTATTTAAGTAATTACCTATGCTTTATTAGTAGCAAGAAAGTACCCTACTCTTTTGAGGCACCAAGGTCAATCCTTGCTTATCTAGCTGTTATTATGATTGACATTGATAGTGAGAATGCACTTTGCTCTTATGAGGTAATAAGGCTTATCCTTATAGAACTTTTTTATTTTTTAGCAAATTGATGGCGAGAAGGAATCTCGCTCTTCTGAAGGACTGGGACTTATCCTTATCAATCACTGTTTATCAATTTACTTTTAATTATGCCCTAAACAAATTTGAAGTTTTAAAGATAATTTACAAGTGACAAGTTTCATATACTTATTTACTCAAGATTATAGAATTCTAAAAATAAAAAAGGATCAACATATATCTAAGTAAATTTTAGAAGTAGTATATGACTAAAGCTCGACTTCATTGATTAATTAATTAATATCCTGAAATCTTAGGCTAAATAACACGTAACTCTCTCTCTACAAGAATTCCATAACTCAATTTCAACAATGTGTTCCATATGCAATAGTGACTTAAGAAAAAATAAAATTAGTATAAGTACTATTTGCTAATCAATAGGAATTGCAAAAATTTTTTGGGAAGTCAAAATAAATGATGTCAAATAATTTTAAACAATGATTTCTAAAGAATAGTACTATACCACTTCCCCACATTTAATTAAGTACATTGTCCTTAATGTACTTTATCCTAAATTATAGGAAAAACAAAATAGTAGAGAAGTAAAGAAAAATACAAAAAAACCAATACTCCCTCGAATATGTGGAATTGCTTGAATTTCCCATGGAGAATTTAGCACAAGTTTGTTGGAATTTATCAATGCTCAAGATCTAATTTAACACACTCAAAAGAAAAGATAAGAGTATATGTGAAAAAAGAAACTTTTATTAATTCATTGAATTGAACTAAAAAGAACATGAAAATTAAAGGAAATTCAACAAATGGATTAGCTAAATAATTATTTGAAAATTGCAAGAATTTGACAACATCTAAATCATCTAAAAATAAGCCTAAAATGAATCTAGATCTTCTACATTGGTTTCGTCTTCCAATTCCACATTGATTGGTTCTTTTCCTTTGTTACCCTTGGAAATTTCTTCCTCTTTTCTTAGATGTCACTTCCTCCTCTTCCTCATCATCTCCGAAGTTCATCCTTCTCGCTACATTGATCAATTCCTCATCCATTGGTAGAAGAATTTTCATCTTAACTTGATCGGTAAGATTGATGGAAAATTCCATCATTTGGCTTTGTTTCCTTAACAATCTTTTTAAAGATTGTTCCACAATCTCTTGAGATTCAATTAACCTTTGAACTTTTGTCTTTAATTTCTTCACCTCCTTAACAAGTTTATCATAGGAAGAGGGTTCAACTTCTTTTCTTTTAGAAGGTGACTTATTAACCTCGTTGGGAAGAAGTCCTATCTAACAGAATGTGGAGAGGTTCATAGGGGTAATGTTTTAGATCATAGTGAGTTAAGGGTTATCTATTAGAAGCTTAAGTTGCTTGGCCAAAATGGTGATAGAGGGTCCATAACCCAACTAATTCACTCGAGAATCCATCGCTTGGTGTCACATGTAAAATGCAAGAGCAATTGCTAAATTGATAGGGTATCCTTCCACAAGGATATAGAGGTAGAAGACCTCATGTATAGCTACCACTCCTATACTTTTCATTCTCCTGTTAATTGTGTATAGGAGAAATTAATGGAGGATTCTATGTGTAGGGTTGATAAGGTGAGATCCTATCGCAAATTTAGGATTATATATCTTCTCACAACTCAATTTAAGATGGTAGGTTGCGAAGGTAACACCATGAAGTAGTTCGCATGGAAGAGTGTATAACTCCAGTAAATGGACATAATCCTTAAAATAAATCCCCATTAAAACCCCAAATTTGGTGATAGAAAAGTTGAATTTAGTATTTTGGAGTTAGAATGAAATTGTGTTTTGGGTTTCGTAAGGGACTTAGTTGTGTTCAAATGACATAATAGTTAGGAATTTCAGTGTTAGTTCTTTGTAATTGGTTTTTAGATGGTGAGCAACCTATCCTAAACCCCTCTCTCGGCCATGGCGTGAATTTCGGGTTCTATGTTTGCAAGTTTCAAGACTTTCCAATCTATGAAGCTTGATTGGAAAAGGTCTTTTTGGATAAAGCTTTAAATCAGGTTTTGTATTTAAGGTCATCAAATTGCAACATGTGTTTAGGGTATGGTGGTAGGGTAGCTAGATGATCTTCTTCTAAGATGGTGTTAGAAGAGTTCTTGTAGCTAGTTCGTTGGGTTGTTTATGGTGTCATTAGTGGTTATTGTGGAGGTTGGTTTTTCTCTTACCCTACACTTAGTTGATAGACTACTGTTTAGGAGTGTTTTGGTAGCAATAAGGTTATTCAAGATGTAAGTATATTTAAAATACTAGTTTCCTAGATTATTAATGTAATATTAATGAAGCAACTAAATTTTTAAGAAAGATGTAATGGTATCTTTAATCTTGACAATTAGCAAATTAGGAGATATCTTAGAATATTCATTGCGTGGAAAGTGAATTACGAAGAGGAAAGTATATTTTATGTGAGAGAGGTTCAAAATAGGAAAGTGCACCTTACTTTCTTAAAAACAAGATTCGGGTGCATCTTAAATTATTGGCAATTGAAGTATACCGGCACTGCTACGACCATGGTAAATGGTTGTAGTCACTACCAAGTCGACTCCTTGTATTTTTTTCTAAGTGCAATTTCTTAACGAGAGGAATATTGGAAAAATCACAAGCATATCACTAGCTGTGGTTGCCTTGTAACCAATTTATGACCTTAACTTCTCATTTTCTACATCCTAAAAGTACACGGATAGGAATATGGTCGTATCCTTAGACTGTAGTCTTCTCGTAATTCACAACGAGAGGACCACGGGCAAGACTACGGGCGTGGTCTTAGACCATAGACCTTACTAGACTCAAACTTACCTCTTCTCCATGATTTTCTTGCTCCAATTCATGATCATGATTCTTTCATGCCTCTTCTTTAGTTATTGTAACTCTATTTTCTCAGATTTTGTCCTAAAACACCTAAGGAACATTTAGAAATCGATTGCATTAACTTAGCACAAATTCAAAAGACGTAAAAAGAAGAAAAAGGATAGATCATTGCACCGGTGTTATTTGCTAAGAAAAAGGATAGATTATTGCGACTCTGTATTGATTATCGAGAATTGAATAAAGTGACCATTAAGAATAAATACCCACTTCCACGGATTGATGATTTGTTCGATCAGTTGCATGGTGCAGGTGTGTTCTCTAGAATTGATCTGAGATCAAGATATCATCAATTGAGGATTAAACTTGAAGATGTACCGAAGACAACATTTCGGACACGGTATGGTTATTATGAGTTTTTTGTCATGCCCTTTGGTTTGACAAATGCACCTGCTGCTTTTATGGATTTAATGAACCATGTATTCAAGTCATTATTGGATAAGTGTGTAATTGTGTTCATTGACGACATTTTGGTTTATTCTGCAACTCTTGAGCAACATGAGAAGCATTTAAGGATAGTATTACAAACCTTATGAGAGCATAAGTTGTATGCAAAGTTATCCAAATGTGACTTCTAGTTAAAGGAGATATCTTTCCTTGGACATGTGATTACAGGAGAAGGTATTTCTATAGACCCAGAAAAGATTAAATCCATTGAAGAATGGAAAAGATTGGAAACAGTAATTGAAATCTAAAGTTTTCTAGGATTAGTAGGATACTATAGGTATAGGAAGTTTGTTAAAGACTTTTCAAAAATCTCAAGACCTCTTACTCAACTAACTCAAAAGAATGTGAAGTATGAATGGATAGAAAGGCAAGAGAAGAGTTTTCAAGAACTAAAAAAGAGGTTGGTATCTGCTCCTATTTTTGTATTGCCTAATAGTGATGAATCTTTCACTATAGTGATGCTTCCAAGAATAGTTTGGGGCGTGTACTGATGCAAAATGGGAAAGCGATTGCTTATGCTTCTAGGCAATTGAGACCACATGAGCAGAATTATCCAACGCATGACTTAGAACTTGCAGCTGTGGTATTTGCATTGAAGATTTGGCGACATTATTTGTATGGACAGAGATGTGAAATTTATATTGATCACAAGAGCTTGAAGTATTTGTTTACATAAAAGGAGTTGAATATGAGACAAAGGAGATGGCTTGAGTTGTTCAAGGATTATGATTTGGGAATTAATTATTGTCCAAGTAAGGTAAATGCAGTAGCTGATGCTCTAAGTAGGAAAAATCATGCTGAAGTTGCATCTCTTCTCATTGATCAATAGGAATTGATCAAGGAATTTGAAAAATTGAATTTGGAATTAACTTGGTGTAAAGTTGATGTAGAATTGTTGAACATAGTGGTTGAGCCAACTTTGATAGAAAGAATTCAAAGAATGCAGCATAATGATCTTGCTTTGAATCAGATAAAAGAAGAAATGACAGTTAGGAAGTATACTGATTTTAGAGTGGATGAACATGGAGCATTAAGGATGAATGATAGATTATGTGTACCTGATGATTTGGAGCTTTAGAAGGAGATCTTAAACGAAGCTCATTCTTTTGGTTATTCTGTTCATCCAAGGGGAACAAAAATGTATCAAGATTTGAAAAAGAACTTTTGGTGGAATAGAATGAAGCAAGATGTTACGGATTATGTAATGAAATGTGAGACTTGTCAAAGAATAAAAGCTGAACACCAAAGATCGGGTGGATTGTTGCAACCCTTACCTATTCTTGAATGGAAATGGGATCAAATATCTATGGATTTTGTGAGCAATTTACCAAGAACAACTGCTGGACATGATGCGATTTGGGTCGTTGTTGATTAACTCACTAAATCAGCGCATTTTTTGCTGATCAACATAACCTTTTCTTTAGAAAAGCTGGTTCGAATCTACATAAGAGAGATAGTGAGATTACATGGAGTACCAGCGGGAATTGTGTCAGATAGAGATCCTCGATTTTTATCCAAGTTTTAGACTAGTCTACAAAAAGTTATAGGGATGAAGTTGCAGTTCAGTATGGCGTATCATCCACAAACTGATGGATAGACAGAGAGAACCATATAGACGCTAGAAGATATGTTGAGGGCCTACATCATGGAATTTAAAGGAAATTGGGATTCTCATCTATCATTGATTGAGTTTGCCTACAACAATAGTTATCACTTAACCATTCAGATGCCTCTATATGAAGCTCTATATGGAAGGAGATGTAGATCACCCTTATTTTGGGATGATGTAGAGAAAGCAATGTTGGGTTTAGAGTTAGTACAGGAAACAGTTGAGAAAATTACTATAATCAAGTTGAAAATGAAGGAAGCACAAGATAGATAGAAATGCTAGGTTGACTTGAAAAGAATAGAGTTAGAGTTTTAAGCAGGAGATCATGTGTATCTCAAAGTGAAACCAATCAAGAGTATTCATTATATGAGGACACGAGGCAAACTAAGCTCGAGATATATTAGACCTTTTGAAATTCTAGAGCAAGTTGGGAAGTTGGCTTATCGATTGGCTTTACCGCTAAATTTGTCAGGGATCTATAATGTATTTCATGTGTCTGTTTTAAGAAGACATATTCTTGATCCTGATTGAGTCATTGAATTAGAACCAGTGAGATTGAAAGAGAATTTGACTTATGAAGAGCATCCAGTTGAGCTCACGGAAAGTAAAGTGCAAAAGTTGACGAATAAAGAGATTAGATATGTTAAAGTCATTTGAAGAAATCATGAACAAGAATCTACTACTTGGGAAGTGGAAGACGAAGTGAAGCGTCAATATCTACATCTGTTTGATAAACTTGGTACACATTTCCAGTTTTAAGGACAAAACTTATTTAAAGGAGGGAAGGATGTAAACCCCTAACTTTCTTGAACTAACCTCTAAAGTAGACTTAAGTGTGTTAGATAATCTAAGAGTTAATAAGGCTAATGAAAGTAAAAAACCCTAAAAGAACTAATTAATCGCGTATGAAATTTTTCTACTCTAAACATATATAAATGCTAAAAATCTCATTCAAAAGTAATAAAAACTCTAAAACTATAACCTTAAAAACATACGAGCACTAATTCATAATGATATACCCTAAAACCCTAATTGATAATATAACCCTCATATTTTGCCAAATCATTAGTGAAAGAATAGAGATAACTTTCAATCATGCATATATATTTAGAATCCTTAAGTAATCCTTTAGAAACTAAGATATTGTATTATAGATCATGTAGACTCCATAAATTTAACCTTCTAAACATGGTGTCGGACTCGAGTATCGTAGATATTTTCCTAAGTCGATAAGACTACATAAAATGAAAACCAACTAAAATTTTAAACTCGGAACTTAAAACAAACTTGAAAGGCCATATTATTCGATTTGGAAACCTTAATCATGCAAGAAAACCCCAATCCCTACATACACATACTTTTAAAAATGTAAACCTAAACTTAATAGAAACTGTAAATATCAAATCATAAAAATTTTTAAAACTTTATAAAACTATCTTAATACTTGAAAAGCCATAAATCAATAAAATTATCAATAATTTTGTGAAATCATATAAAACTGATAATGAACGAATCAAGGATTATTTCAAGTAATAATAAACAATAACATTAAGCTACTTAAAGGAATAAATTGATAAATTTACAAAAATTATTTTATTTGTGTACATAAGTAGCCCTACAATATGTATATATATATAAATATATTACTAAGCAATTTCTTGCTCTTTTCTTAATTTATTGTATGATATATATATATATATATATATATGTTGCATAATAAATCAATGGTTCGAAATAATTAAGCCAATTGNATGTTGCATAATAAAGCGATGGTTCGAAATAATTAAGCCAATTGAACCTTAAGCTCCTAAGTGCAAGTCAATTATTCCCGAGTTGGTGAAAAACCCTAAAACATACTTAAACTCACCTGAACCCTAAACTTTGGGATAATCAGGGATTTATAACCATAAATAAATAATTAAAAATACAATTTCAATAAATTTTATTTAACTCTAGAAAACTCTAAAATTTCTTAAGAGGCAAAATCACAACCTATAAATTAATTTGAGAACCAAATCTTAAAAGAATTTCATATAAAACAATGCCCTTATTTTCACTTATAAGTTATGTTACATATGGATAAGTTGTAAACCCTACTTTTTAGCGGACTTGTGATTCAACTAAAAACACTTTCCAAATGTTCCCAAGGATAAATTAAGCTAAGAATTCAAGTTTGCATTTAAAAATGAATTTAATTTTCCAATTCAAAAGTCTATTACCGATAAAAACTCCACTACGAAAACCACGGACTCTAAGTCACTTAAAAACCTTAAACCCTAAAACAATTAAGGACTTATAACCCTAAGCGACTAATTGATAATTTAATTTGAATAATTTTATTCAACTTTAGAAATTTTCATAATTTTATAAGAATTAAATCATAACGTACAAATCAATTTAAGAAACAAACTTTAAAAGAATTTCATATAAGACAATCTTCTTATCTTCATGCATGAGACTTATGCACATGAATAAATAAACCAACCAATCACCCTAAATAACTTATCAATTGAAAGTTAGAATTATTTATCAATTGATAACTTATCAAAAACTAGTGATAAGACATTTCCCTTATCACACCACAACTTATACTACGTATAGACAAGTAATCACATTATTTTATGTGTTTAACTTTTAATTAAGTGATAAGACAACTCAATGCCCAAAGAGAACACCTATGGCTGGTTGGGAAGAGAGCCTAAGGGAGGCCATACCTTGTCAACTTTCAATCACTCAATTGTCTTACACATCTACTATTCATCCCTTAATGCTTACATCATCTAATCTTGTCAAAAAGTTGGCATTTGTACATACTAATAGACAATCAATTAAAGCTTCTTACACACACTTCTTCTCCCATTCAAAAATCTGCCACTCTCTCCTTCTTTCACTCTCATTTTTACTTCCTTTTTCTCTCACTTTAAACACAAATCAAAAGAAGAAATCTAACCCCTCAAAATCCTAACATCGTCGCCACTATTTTTGCTTCCATACTTACGACACTAAGCTTTATTTTGTGCCCTCTATTTGTCAACTTCAAAAACTACTTTTAGGAACTTTAAAATATCCTCAAAACCCCACTTCAAAGATCAAGACTCTAGCTTTCGAAAGAACTTACAAGAAGAGGAAGGAAGACAACAAGCTAAGAGGATACTTAGTTGCACCACCACTTTGTTTTCACTTTGAGGACGAGTAAGTTGTTTCTTTGTGTTAGTAGTTTAGTGTTATATGTTAGGAGACCATGTTTTCATGAAGATATTAGCATGATCATAAGATGATAAAATAGCTAGACCACATTAAGAAGTAAGCTTGTGAACCCCTTTACATGAAAGTTGAAATATGAGCATGCTAAGTTGGTATTATGTGAAGATATATGTTTAACACTTAGAATGGAAGATTTTAAGTTAAAAAAATCATGAAATGTGTACATGAGTGAGGAGACATCATGCTGGACGTGGCGTACATATGAGTCATTTAGATGTTATTTCCATTTCTATTAAGTTAAAAACGCTCAAACCTAGCCTTAGGTAAAGGAAAATCCATTACATGAAGCTTTTATGAAGAAACCAATCTTATGAGATATGAACTATGATATGGAAGTTGTGATAAGTATGAGATTTACTATTTTCATGTAAAGTATTAGCTAAGTAATCATCTCATGGAAGAGAAGTTAAGATTTGAATATAAGTAACTTAGGTTTATGATCAAACCCTTAAACTTAAGGAAATAATGAAGCAAGTTGAAAAATCAAGTGAGAAACCCTTAGATTCATCACGACTAGATTTGGAACATAAGTAAAAGCCACTTAAAAATATGATAAAGCCAAGTGAACAAAGTGAAAAGATCAACCAAAGTAAGTATAGTAAGTATACAAAGCCTAAAACTCTCAAAATAAGCCTAGAACTTTAAGTTGAGCTTTCATTAAAATTCTGACCAGCACTTTAAAGTATTAAGAAAGGTTGTTTTGAAACCTACAAGAAATCCACCTTAGACTCCATAAGCCCAACAAAGTCACTAACTTTGATTTCAACAAAAAACAAGCCCGTTTGATAACTTAAATCCACATAAAAGCCCTAAGGAGTTGTTGTTAGCACCAAGAGTGTAAACCAAATTTGAAAATCTGACCTTAAGGAGTATTTTAAGTTTGGAATAAAGTCCTAAGCCCAAGCCCAAAGAATTTCACAAGTTACCAAAAAGCCCATTAACCAAACAAAGCCTAAAAGTACTTCAAATCATGAGGATCACTACAGTTCTGACCTATGGGTAGTTTTGCATACCTCATCACGAAAATCTAACCTCACCACGTTAAAGTACACTCGAAAACGATAAAAATTGACTATAAGATCATAAAAATCAGATTTAAAATGAGAAAATTATACGCAATTAAATTTTAAGTAAAAATCGGAAAAAATATGAAGCCAAGTCAAAAGTATAATAAAGAGGGTTTTAGTTTAGTTTTCCAAATTCTATTTCAAACCCTTATAGTATTATATTTGCAATGTCCAGGGGACTTGGCTTTTGGGAGACGACTTACCCCGAATTATTTTGATTAATCCACGTGGCTAAGTGACTAAATTCCCGATGACTCTTTACTTGATTTTGCTTGTAGAATAGATGCACCTAAACTTATATATATATAAATTTGGATGCTTGTGGGAGATGGGAAATGCATGTGTATGAATTTGCGAACTTAATGCTACGGCTTGTTAATTATATAATAATGGGAATTGTTGTGATAATTTATACCTGTAATTGTATGGAATGAAATTGTTTAATCACCTTGAAAAATTGGATTAATGAATTGTATGATTAAGAAATAAGATCAATCATGCATTCCCCATATTGCATTTAGATAACATCGATTGTTACTTCACGTAAAAGATGGGAAGGGACTCACAAGAGGACGAGCCTCCTACAGGATTGGGCATTAGCTATGTCATCATTTTTATTGAGTCTCTGTCCTAAGCTGATGGGCTTACTAGGCATCGGGAGATGCTAACCATCGGCAAAGGGCCAAGTCTTGTGGCTTCTACTTAGGGTATGTGTTTGTGGATTGCGGAGGCCACCACATTGTTAGACTTGAGATTTTAAAAATATGATTTATTATTCGGTAATGAAAGTATATATATACATAGTTTTGTTTTGACTTAAGCACAATAGTGCTAATGAATTAAAACCCAAGGTCTAGAACCTATATTTTGGTTTGGGTCGGTTAATTATCTTCAAACCCTGATTATAAGGGGCGTAATTCTGAGTCGTATGCAGTTCCTAGGTCACTGCATGCGTTGTTTAGCATATTGATTATTCATGTATTCATATGATTGTATATCTAATAAATTTTGCCATGCGGTATTGATGAGGGTATTTATCTCACTAAGCGTAAGCTTATACCCCAACTGTTCTTTTCCTTGCAGGTTGATCGATAGTTGGGATAGGGATAGGGATGGGAACTGAGTGTAGAGTGCTACCATTGAATAAGTATGATGCAAGGCTTATGTAGTTAATCTAGAATGGTTCGGAAAATGACTAATATCTCAATTAAGTTTAATATTTTTATTAAGTTTAGAATTTTCTAGAATTGTCTATCTTATTTCACTATTTTGGTAGGAAATACCGATTCTCTGCGGTTCTAAGGAATTGTAGAAAAAAAAAATGGATATCCATAATTATTGATATTATATAATGAGTTAATGAACTAAAATTGAAGACTCTAGCGAATAACTATTTAGAGTCTTGCAATTTCTAACTTGCAAGGCAATTTTCTTATCATGAGTGCACACGTAATATGGAAATTCTAGGCAATACTACTAGGCTCCTCCTAGGGTCGTTATAGATCACATTTATCTTCTAAGTATATAATTAGGATAGTAATACATAGAGTTAGGGGTTTAGTTGATATTTAGGTTATATGTAGTAAACCTTAACACCATAATTGATACTTTTTATACTAGTTATACTAAGTAGCCTACCAAATAATGTATATGGGATATAAATACCTAAAGTAAGATTTCATCATCTATTTTTACCAATCAATTCACCAAATGTCTCATTTCCCTTCATCTCCTTAATTTTTCTCTTAATTTTCCTTAATTACTACATTATGTATACTAAATGGCATATGCTTTTGGAAAGTTGACCAAGTCAACACATGTTGACCAAGGTCAAAAGGTTGACTAAGTCAACAAAAGACGCTTATACTTTAGAAAATATCTAAATCTTCTAATGATTTCTTTTCTTTTCTTTTCTTTTCTTTTCTTTTCTTTTAGCTTTTTCTTCCCTTCTTTTCTTTAATCGTCGTCTACACCTTATCCCCTTTCTCAACCCCACTTTCTTCTTTTTTTCAAACATAAAACAAAACAAAAATCAAACCCTTACCCTACCTCCATTGCCGTGACCTTCTCTTTCCCTTTCACTTTCTAAATTTTTCCAAATTTGTCTCCATATTTCAAGAACAAATTAAGATATGCAATTATGTTATTATGCATTGCTTTATATTACTTATTAGTTAGGTGAAGAGGTAGATTAGATAAGTAATTATGTGTTATGTGTATCCATATTGAAGAAGGCATAAAGTTTCTATCTTTAAGTATAGAAGAGTAGAAATCATGGTGAAGTAGAAGGAGATGCATGTGTATATATCTTTAAGTAAATGTTCATAAGGGTATACTAGAGAAATATAAGTATAGAGACCTTTGTATATAAGTATTCATTATGTACATAACCTAAACTAAGACATATACTAACTATACATATTTATACCATGCTAAATACACTCTTAAAATACAAAAAGAATGAAATTAGAGAAGCTTTCTTAAGAAGAAATTTTGGCATACGAAATTAGTATAAAAATACGTATGTGACCGTATTTATATATGGATATATGTACAAGTATAAATACGGTATAAGTATATTAGTATACATATAAGTATAGTAAAGGTATAAGTATATAGTTAGTTTATGTAAAGTGTACATAAGATACTTAAGTATGACATAAGTATGAGGTAAGGCTTATATAATTAAATGATGAGGTAAGCAACGATGCAATTAAAAGATGACATAAGCTATGACATAAGCAAATGATGACATAAGCGATGACACAAGCGATTGATGATGTAAGTGATGAATAAGCATAGGTTTATAAAATAAGAAATAAGAAGAGTACATAAGAATTAGGTACATAAGTTAGTAAACCCTAATACACTTCTTAAATTAAATTAAACTTAATTAAGTACATGAATTAGTAATAGTAAGGTAAAATTCCCCAAGTATAAGAATTTAAGGGTTAACCAAATCATTAAGTATAAACATAGAATATAAATAGTAGCAATAAGAATAATTAAGTTTCCATAGTTAAAATTTCCATAAATTTAGTCCATATTATAAAATACGAGTCTTAATATCCAAAACGGACATCACTATGTGATCGTGCATCTGAAAACGATGAAAAACAATCATAAATTCATAAATATCAGAAATAGAATGAAAAAGTTACATACAATTAGTGATAAAGTCTAACCGGATAAAAGTTGATAGTAATCTAAGTAGAATTAAGTAAATAGATATTTAGAATTACTGGTTAATTCAATTACTTACTAGCGTTATTATATCGTAATAATCAAATGATCCCGAAGTGAGCGAGGATCTCCTGATTTATTACTATGACTAGAGCGAGTCGTCATGGCCAAGTGAGTATTTACTCTATGATTCCATGCTTATATATGATTATAGATAGTGGACCTAAATGTTATTGTTAATTAACTGTTGTGTGGGGTCGGGAAATGCTTATGTATGTTATTATGTGCTGAGTTGTGAATTTACCTTAAGTATAGATAATATTTTGTTTGTTGCATGGTAGTTTAGAAAATGATTGTATGTACTATTGGATGGTCACAACATAATTGGACTTGATTATACTCAGCTTATAAAAAGAAAATGGTACATACATTAACATGCATTGTATAGACACAATTCCAGCCGTCATATCATACGAAGATAAAGAGAGGCCATTCGAGGGTTGATATCATTAATTTATTAGTTCTATACGGTGCACTCGTACAAAATAACCTTATCCTGACCCGCGGGAATACTTGGCGTTAGAGGCACCAACCGCTTAGCTAAGGGTCGAGTCTAGAGGCCTCCGTTTAGGGGTGAGTATGGATTGCAAGGGCCCACTTATGATTATATTAGAACTTGGTTTTTATGAAAATAAAAGATTGGTTTGATTTAAGTACGGAACGTAGAGTTCCATAGTAAAGTAAGTTCTAGTATAATACTCGAATCTGATTGGTGTCGTATATACTCCAACCTTGACTTCAAAGGGTGTTAAATCTGAGTTACGTATATGAACTAGTTAACTACATGTATTGTTTGGCATTTTATTTGATCATTCATTCATATGCATGAATATAATGTATTTATAACTTGCTTGTGGTGTGGTTGAGGGTTTTGCTCACTAAGTTTAGGCTTACATCCTCTTAAACTTTTGCTACAGGATAACTTGTTTGTAGAGGCTGGTCGAAAGATGCCACAGGTTAGCTTGGGGACTTAGGCAAGAGCGAGCCATCTTATGTATTGAGAGAGAATAGATTATGTAGATTCTTACTTATGTACTTTTGTTTTAACAGTAGTATAGACCTAGATGTAATGAATTACTGTATATTGTAAACATTGTAGTTTAAATTTTATATAAATATGTTTGTATGATAATATCATATGGATTTGTATGTTCTTGGGAAACTAGTAGTTGTGGAGCCTTGTATATTGTGTGAAGAGTTCATGATTGGAAGGGTAACCAATGAGGGGTTTTTCGTATAGTATATGGCGTCTGCCATGACTAGGTCGTCCTCAGTTCATGACATCAAATGCATCCAAACAATCTTGAGAGAATATAAATGGAGTATCATTTTCTAATAATTGGGTTAAAGCCCTAGCTATTTTAGAAAAATCTTTAATAAACCTTCGTTAAAACCCGACATGCCCTAACAAACTACATATAGCTCTAACAAATGTAGGAGGGGGTAACTTAGCAATAGTGTTAATTTTAGCATTGTCGACTTCTATCCCTTTCCAAGACACCTTATGTCCTAAAACTATTTCCTCTTGTACTACAAAATGACATTTTTCCCATTTTAATACTAAATTAGTCTCTTTACAACTAGCTAATACTTTTTTAAGGTTCTTAAGACAATTATCCAATGAATTCTTGAAAACAAAAAAATTATCCATAAAAACTTCAATTATATCCTTTATGAATTCATCAAATATTACCATCATGCACCATTGAAAAGTTTTGAGTACATTACAAAGGGCAAAAGACATTCTTCTATATGGAAACATTCCATAAGGATGTGTAAAAGTATTTTTCTTTTGGTCTTCTAAGGTAATAAGAATTTGAAAATAACCATATAAACCACCATTGTAGATACCTAATTTTTACCTCTTAGTAATCCTAATTTTTTATTTTATTTTATTTTTTTAGGGGTCCTAATTCAAAAATAAAAATAATAAAAAATAATAACAAAAAAATTAATAAAAGATGAAAATAATAAAAATTGACAAATGATGAAAATAAAACATGAGAAAAAGAAAAATTAAAAAAGATTTTTTTTTTAGGAAGTAAATTATTTTAGCTTAGCTAAAAAAAATAATCATTTTAGAGAGTCACATAGTTTAAGTACAATCTAATTGTACTGAATATCAAGGCACAGGTCAATGGTTTAATAGATAAGCATTGAAGTATCGAATAGGATTTAATTTGAGGTCTTGGGTTTGAATCTTGCTAGGCAACCTATGTTTTTTGTTTTTCTATATTTTATAAGAGCAAGAGAAATAAATGGGATTCATATATAATTAAATCATTTGAATTTAGTTTGATTTTATTAAATTAGATTTGAATTAATTTGGATTTAGTTTAATTATTATCAAATCAAATACGATAGATATGATTTGGTTTAGGTTTAATAAAGAAATACGCTCTTCAAATAAAAAAAGGACATAAGTCCTCGACGTTGGGGACGGTCAAGAAACAGCAATATAACTCCATTCAGCCAAAAACTTCTATCAGAACATTATTGTGCATGAGCAGCGCAATAGCAGACCCCAATCCGATCACCTTCCTCTCACCCTCGATCACCGACTGCGACCAACGATAGTAGTACTGCCGTCCAAAGCTCCAATGGTCTGACTACAGAAGCACAGTAGCTGCACTCCATACGCGCATATTCGGATCGCGTTCTGTTCAGCGCACTTCGATCAGCACGCACGTACAACATATGAGCTTCACCGCCTGGAACACGAATAGCACTCTACCGACTAGACATTAACCAGCAACGCACGTACGGCCACTCACCACATCTAAACGCCCAACCTCCATCGACCAAAACACGGCTAGATTTCCAATGACTGAATTGAACTTTGACTAGTCCGAGTATGCTCTGAACTGACAGCACTACTCCATCAATACATTCATCTGCACACGTACAATATCGATGATCCGCGCATCCTCTGTTGACTGACTGAGCAGCAATCTATGTACGCACAAACTTGATTCACGTGCTGCATTGAACCCAGCTCCAATACGCCCATAATTCCAACACGATTAGCATGTACGCTAAGCCACTATCACTACAGACACTGCACGACTTTAGTTGCAGATCCAGGCCATGCGATGTCTCCCCCTCCATGCTACTGTATCAACGTCTGCAGTACATACGAGTTGCATTAGACGCGAGGCATTGCTCCTTTGCTGAACCGCCCAAATTAGGTTCGGATAATATATTTCTTTTCTTTTTTTTTTTATTGTTTGTTTGGTTATTATTATGTTTTAGTTACTTAGTTATTTAATAGTATATATATAGTTAGGAAAATTTTTAATACTAGTTTATATATGTTAAGTATGTTACATAGTTTATTAAATTAAAGAAGTAGTTGTTGACAATAAGAATATAGTTTTCAATATATATATATATATATTGATATTAGCTTAAGAGAGTTTTAGTATTATTTTAGAATTCTTCACATAGGAAAATTTTCTTTTAAATAAAAATTAATAATGAAAAAACCTTTTAAAAAAAAATTTAGGATTTTTAGAGAGTTTTTAAACACACACAAGAGTTAGGGCTCTTTTAGATTTTATTTGAATAAACTAAATTGATAATAACGTAAATTCGGTTAGTTTTCAAAAATTAAAATAAATCAACACATTAAAGTTTTTTTGAAAATAACTACGATCGTCTGATTCCGACTAGTAGGTATGTAGGTATTTTCGGGGTGACGATAAAATATGTAAAAACTTAGGTTCTTTTCCTTTTAATTTTTTTAATTTTTTATAAATATTATAATTATCCTAATTTTGATAAATAGATAATGGTATCCGTTAGGGTTTAATAGGTTAACCCCTGAATTTGAAACCCTCTAGTTCTTCATTTAAAATTGAAATCAAAGATCGGTAGTAAAATCGTAATCAATTCACTCAATTGGTTATGATTTCTTTTTCTTTTCCTGACTTTGTTAGGTAGCGACTCCAAAAATTATTTTTAATAAAAAACCGGAATTTCTCATTTTCTTTAGTAGAGGATTAATATTAAATAGGTTAGTATTTAGTATTAATCGGGAAATAGGAAATTAATTTTAAATAAAAAAAACCAAAAAATCAGGCTCGACAATCATCTAAATAGTAATAAAACACATGACCTAATAGACATTCCAACATCTGGTCAAAGAACAATAAAGGGAAATGATCTTTCCTTGTAGCATCATTAAGCTTTCTATAGTCGATATAAACTCGTCAACCTGTAGCCACTCATTGAAATCAACTTATTTCATTCGTTTGGTACTACTATCATTCCTCCCTTCTTTGGTACAACTTGATCGGGACTAACCCAAGAACTGTCAATAGGATAAATCATACTTACGTCTAAAAGCTTGATTACTTTTGCCTTGACTACCTCCTTCAGGTTCAAGTTCAAGTGTCTTTATGTTTGTACTACTGGTTTATAACCTTCTTCAAGTAGGATCTTATGTGTACAGAATGAGGAACTAATTCTCTTGATGTTGGAAATCTTCCATGCGATCACTCTTTTGTGATCCTTAAGTATACCGAGGAGTTTATTCTTTTGTTGGTTAGTTAGTCCTGAGGAAATTATTACCAAAAACCTTGAGCTCTCCCCGAAGAATGCATACTGTAAATAGTTTGGAAGCTACTTTTGCTTCAAATCTAGCGGCTCTTCAATGGAAGGCTTTAATTTTGCTTCCTTTACATTTTCAAACCATTCAATCCTTTTCTCTTAAGTTGGAGGGTTAATCTCTAGCTGAGCTTCTACTTTAATTATATTCAAATCACTAGATTCTTCATTAGGAAACTCATGTATTAAACGTGATTCCAAGGGGTCTTTAGATAATAACTACAGTAAAGTATAAGATGTAGAGCAACAAGTGGAATCTAGACTAAAACATGTATTGTCCTATTCAATACATCTTCTCATTGCTTCTTTGAGTTTAATCACCATCTCTTCTTCTCCTACCCTTAATGTAAGCTTACCATTGTTATAATAGCTTTGGTTGTAGCTAAAAAGGGTCTACTTAGAATGAAAGGTACCTTAATATCCTCGTTGGTATTTAATATGAAAAAATTAACAGAAAATATAAATTTATCTATTTTAACAAGCACGTCTTCTATTATATCCTTAGAATGTGTTATTGATCTATCAGCTAATCGTAAACTCATCTTAGTTGATTTAAGTTCACTTAAGCTTAGTTGTTTAAATAACTTGTAAGGCATCAAATTTATGTTAGCACCTAAATTAACTAATGCTTGTTTAATAGATAGATTTCGAATATGACAAGGGATAGTAAAACTCCTTGGGTCTTTTAGCTTTATGGGAAGCTTGTTTTATAGAATGGCTGAGCACTCTTCATTAAGCATAACCATGGACAATTCTTCTAGTTTCTTTTTGTTGGAGAGTAGCTTAATAAAAAATTTCACGTATTTAGGCATTTACGACAATGCTTCTACGAAGGGTAAATTAATATGTAGTTATTTGAATAAATCTAAGAACTTACTGTATTGTTCATCTGTACATTCCTTCCTTAATCTTTGAGGACATGGAATGGCTAATACTCCTTAACTTTTAGGGGTTATAGTTCTTCTTTAGGCTGTTTAAAGGTTTTTGCAACTTTATCCTTCTCCTCCTCTATCACTAATTCGAGATTGAGTAGCGCTTTTTCGGGTTGCTTAGTAACTCGCAACTCCTTACCAACTCTTAAAGTCACAACTTTCGCTTGAGCTTGTGGTGAAGATTCTAGTTGCCCTTCACATGAAATCTCTGTAAGCTATTCTATGCACTTCTCAATACTCAGTAATCTAGCATCACTACTTTGTATAGTCAACATCTCTTCTAATTTTGACTTCTCCTTTTTAGGAGGGTGAGATTAAAATCCATAAGGAACATTGACATTCCTAGGTAGATTCGCATAAAAGAATCATTTGCATAAGAAAAACACTCCCTATTCCACTCTTCATGGTTGTTAAAAGGTAAGCATCGATAACCCCATTAATTTACATGATAATTGTAGATACCTCATTTTTACATAACCTTCTTGCCTTCATTTTTTTTTTTTTTTTTTTGTTTTCAAATTTTTATGATAGGGTAAAGGATCCTAATTTAAGAAAACAAAAAAAAAAAAAGAAATTTAGAAAAAATATTAAAAAATAGAAAATTTAGGAAAAAAAAAAAGAAATTTGGAAAAAAATGGAAAATTTAAGAGATTACAAAAAATAAGAAAATTTAGAAAAGATACAAAAAATAGGAAAATTCAAAAATTCACAAAAAATAAAAAAATAGAGGATTTTAGGGAAATTTAGAAAATAATGTTAAATTATAATAAAATAGTTTAGATTTAAATATTTTTAAGGGAAGATCGTTGGCCTTAGGCTTAGATTTGAATATATTCCAAGTTAACCTAATCCATATGTATAATTTGCACATATGAACTAGGCATAAGCTAACAACCTAACGGATAAGTACTTGAACATTAGCTTGAGGTCTTAGGTTCGAATCTCACTAAACGCATGAAATTCCTTTTGTTTTGTTCTTTTTTTTTTTTTTTTTTTTTCACAAGACATACTGCCACATTACGCATAGCATACGAATATGTCAACACTACGTCATCGACCACATATTGCATCAAGATAAGTGGCACTATGACATTCACCCCCTATTACTAATGTAGCGCCTCATCAACATCTTCACTACGTATCCAACACATTGCATACGATACGTCAGTCTTAGCCATATGTTGGATACGTGGCATAACTTGATTTGGCTCGATGGCTAATGTAGCGTCATGTCAACACCATGTCAATACTTTCCCTTCTTTTTTTTTTTTTTTCTCTTTCCCTTGATTTCCTCCTCTTTCCCACTTGAAAACAAACCTATACCCCTGACTTTGACTTAGTTTTTGTGCAAATTCCATACATACATACGTATGATTTCTTGGTATGATCATATTCGATACACGACCTTCTTTGAATCAAGTAAAAAAACAAGGCCAAATTCAATCATTTTCATACCTAAATCAACTCTAAAAATAAAGAAAAAACTAAAAATCTAGATTTTCCTTCCCTTTCCTCTTGCTTGATTAAGTTTTTTTTCATCTGAATTGAAGCTACCTTTAGAGGTTTTTAGCAAAAACAAAGGACTAGGAAGTAGCTTTGACTCTAAAATCGCTATTCCATTCAAAACTCAAGTAAAAGAAATTAAATTATTCAAGCATTCAAGGCCATTCATGGCCTTCCCTTTTCGATCTGAACTTTAGTATGATAAACAAGGGTTTCTATGATTCAGCATGGGCATCACTTCTAATTAGCTCTCACTCTCACACTTTCTCTCTTTCTTCTTCGACCATGTTCTCTCTCTTTACGCCATCACTGCCTCTCTCTCTCTCCTCGAAACACCATCTTAACTACTACGGTAGAGCAAAACAACCCCACCACAAGACTCGCAGTACCCCCAAACCTAAAACCACTCCTCCCTCGTCCCTTTAGTGACTACCCATAGTGACAACGTGTAACCACCGCCATTAGCCACCTTACACCACCACCTAAGTGCCATGGTGTTAAACCTACCCCCCTAATCCCAATAAAAAACCCATAAAAAACACTTTTCCTACTTCATTTGGTGGCTAAATCGAGCTAAAACACCCCCTCTAAGCCATTGCCATCTTCTTCCCCCAAGTGATCCATATTTGATAAGATCCGACTTGCTGGAGCTCCGAGATCTGACTGAAGACTGAACCTGACCTGCACATCTAATTCTTTCTTTGGTTTAGCCTTATTCTGCTATTGTTTCTGTTGTTTTCTTTTGATTTTTTTTATTTATTGGTTTATTTTATGTATTGTACAATTGTATAAAAAAAAAAAAAGGAAGGAAAAAAAGGAGAAAAGAAAAAAAAAAGAAAAATTGAAGAAAGAAAAAGGAAAGTAAAAAAAGCCAAAAAAAGAAAAAAAAAGGCTTAGTTTAGTTTTATTCTTTAACGTATAAATAAAAATAAAATAAAAGAAAGAAAAATAAAAATAATTATAAAAAATATGTTTTATAACTAAGAAAATCCGCTTTTCAAGTAAATAGAATAATTGACCATTTTCTAAATTAAGGTACTTTTAGAATATTTCAAAAATAAGACTTTGATTAGAACCCTTTAGAGAATTTTCCTAATTAACATCAAATTGGGTAAAGGAAAGTAAACCTGACCTTTTTCTCTACTAAAATCAATACACCTGATAAGATTTTCTAAAAGAAATATGTACGTTTGATCCCAAGTAGCAGATAAGTAGGTACCTATTGGGTGATGATAAACAACAAAAAAATGTTTTTTTCCATTTTAAGTTTAAAAATTTGTTTAATTCGTTAACTAATGATTAAAGTTCGTTTTATAAGATAATTTAAAAGGTGATTTTATGAAATTAAGTCTAAAATTGGAAAATTGATGGTACCCATAATGGTTTAAAGTTTAACTTACGAACTCGATTTTTGGTTCTTAAAACCGTTTATAAAATTGGTTTTATCGAAAAAACTAGTAGTTAAATTATAATCAATCTACCCAATTGGTTATAATTTAACATCTTTTCTTAACTCCAGTTGGGTGGTGACTCTAAAATATGTTCGAAAAATAAATAAATAAATAAAAGAATCAATTTTCTTTAAACCTTAGTCAATGATCAGTATTAAACGGGTATGGTGTAATATCGATCGGTTTAAAGAAAACTCATTTATAAAACCAGGAAATAATTTGGTTCAACAATAATGAAGTGGTTTTTGGTAATAAGATGGCATATTTCCTCTTGGATTGACTACATTGGCCATTATAGATTGTTGTACTAGTATAGGAATATAATCTAACCTTTTTATGTAATGCACCTAACTATGCTGCTATGGTTATGATCGACTCAACATCCTTTAAGGTTGATTTCTTCCCATTGAGTTTATTCCTTTCCAATGGTAGCTATTTGTAGTTAAGCTCTTAAATAATGCATATGTTTCACTAGGCATCTTTGAGTTCAATGTCGTACCAACAGATGTGTTACGGTCCGAGGCTTTCTTTAGCACACAAATAGACTATGTGGCGCTTACTATCCTACCTCTGTAGTAGTAAGCAAGCCTAACTTGTATGTAACACTAGCCAACAAGGCCTAAACCTGTAAGTAACACAACTAAGGAAGAAAGCCAACAGATTATAAAGGACATAGGCACGAATGGAAAAAGGAATAGCATACTTTTATTAATTCTGATAGTAATACAAGGCTGCAATATGTGTACAAGGGGGTACAGTATATGTAACAGGTATCGCCGGTCGTGATTAACCAATGTGGTGAGTAAGAGCTTCAATCCAGAAGAGTACTCATACCCTCGTAAAGAGCTTTATGGACATTATTAGGCCTAGTAGGAGGAGACATTAAAACTAGTAAAATGGCACCGCTTTCTAAAAGTGGAAATTTCTAATAATAGTAAGGCCCTATCTATACAAAAATAAAGTCTCCCCTTATGTTATAATATGTACAAAAGAATAGCCCTTTGTTAGTATAAGTATCTTACAAAAAAGGGACCCCGACATCTTCTCCTACTTAATTCTATTGACGTCCTCAGCAATATGTACTGGAGCTTGGATCTGGTGGTGGAGGTCTTCTGGCTGGCAAGGTTGACTTTCTCTCAAATAAGGGCTTCAAATCTTCTTTATTCTCCCAGCTAGTATCTTCTTCTCCTCAATCTCTCTACTTGACCAAATATTCTTTATGATTTTCTCTAGTGGAGGGATCTTTGACTTTTCGCTCTGCAAGGATGTTTTCGACGGCTTAACTTAAGTTGAACTTGATCTTGACGTGTGACCGCTTGGACACATTACGAGATGGGTCTTTCATGTCTAGATAATATGGCTTTAAGACACTGACATGAAAAACTGGATGGACCTTCAACCACGCAGGAGGCTCGACCTTGTAAGCTACTCTTCCAATCTTCAATATGATAGGAACTGGACCAATGTACTTTTGGATCAATTTTCTATCCTTGTTCCTCAATGAGTTGACTTATTCTGGAAGAAGCTTTATGAGGACTTTATCTCCAACATTGAACTTTCTAGGTCAGTGGTTCTGATCTGCTCATTTCTTCATTCTCTTGGAAGCCTTTTCAAGTTACGCTTTTGCTACTTTTGAACTCTACTTCTAATCCTTGGTGAACTGATAAGCTCTTGGGCATCTCTCGGTGTATGGTGCTGCCACTGTGTGGGGTAACAGTGGTTGTTGACCCATAATGATCTCTATAGAGCTCTTGTTGGAGGAAGAGCTCTACTGGATGTTGAAATAGAACTAGGCGATATCCAACAAGTGAACCCAATTCTTTTGGTTAGCACTGACAAAGTGCTGAAGGTATTCCTCTAACAACCCATTGAATCTCTCTGTCTGTCCATCACTCTGTGGATGGTAACTGGAGGTCATGCTTAGCTCGGAGCCCAAGAGTTGGAACAACTCTGTCTAAAACTTCCTTGTAAACCTGGTGTCGCGATCACTTACAATATTTTGGGGCACACCCCAGAATTTCGCCACATGCTTGAAGAAAAGCTGGGCTATCTCTTTTGCGCTTGAACTCTTCATGGTAGGAATGAAGGTGGCATACTTAGAAAACCTGTCAACAACAACAAAAACGGATGAATGCTCCCCTACTTTTGGTAGGGAAGTGATAAAGTCCATGGAGACGCTCTCCTATGGGTGAGAAGGTACAGGAAGTGGCTCCAAGAAGCCTGCCACCTTTTGCCTCTCAACTTTGTCTTACTGGTAGGTTAAGCAAGTCTTCGTATAAGTCATCATATCCTCCTTTATATCCGGCCAATAATAGCCTTGCTTCAACAAGCTCCATGTCCTTTACCAGCCAGGATATCCAGCCCATAAAGTATCATGGCACTCTCTTACGAGTGCCCTTCTCAAGTTGCCTGCCTTCGAGACATACAATCAGCACCCCTTTGTGTAAATGAGGTCTCCTTCTACCCAAAATCTGTGCGTCTTCTCTTCCTTAACCAATTGCTTGAGATTTTTGGCCAACAGGTCTTAACCTATGTGTTGCTTGATCTGCTCTTGAATTGAAGTCGAGATTTGATTCGTTGACTGGTGTGCAATTTGTGCTAAGGATATTAAATCAGCTCGCCTACTTAAAGCATCTGCCACTTGATTAGTCCGTCCATTGCGTTACTCAATCTCCATATCAAACTCTGCAAGAAACTCTTGCTATCTTGCTTGTTTGGATAAAAGCTTCGGTTGTTGAGTCAATATATGGCTGGTAGCAGAATTGTCTGTTTTCACTAGAAACTTAGATCCTAGTAAATAGTGTTTCTAGGTCCTTAGACAGTGAACAATTGCAAGCAACTCCTTCTCTTGGGCTGAGTACTTGCGCTCTGTTTGATTTAGTTTCCTACTCTCATATGCCACTAGATAACCCTCTTGCATCAACACTCTACTTAATGTAATGTTTGAAGCATCCGTGTGGACTTCATAAGGCTTAGAAATGTCAGGAAGTGTGAGTACTAGCTCCTCTGTCACTATACGCTTCAACTCCTCGAAGGCACTCTGACATATCTCATCCCATGACCATGCTTGGTCCTTCTTCAATAGATTTGTAAGGGGTCTAACTCGACGGGAATATCCTTCAACAAATCTTCTGTAGTAATTTGTACGTCTAAGGAAGGATTACAACTCCGTTACACTCTTAGGCATTGGCCATTGCCTGATTGCTTCCACCGTTGCCATATCCATTCGGATACACCCTTCTTTAACAACATGACCCAGGAAGTTGATGTGCTTCTAGGCAAAGGCACATTTCTCACACTTCACGTACAAATGATTCTCCTGCAGCTTCTTGAAAACCATTCGTAAGTGTTTCACATGGTCCTGTAATGTCCTGCTATACACAACAATGTTGTCTAGATAGACGACTACAAATTTATTGAGATATTTACAAAATACATTATTCATTAAGGTACAAAACGTTGCAAGAGCATTAGTGAGACCGGAGGGCATCACCAAGAACTCATAAGTGCCATACCGGGTTACATACATCGTTTTAGGCTCATCCCCCTTAGCAATGCGAACCTGATGATAGCTTGAGGGAAGATCCAGTTTTGTAAAATACTTAGCCCCACTTAATTGATCAAATAGATCAGCAATTAGAGGAATTAGGTAATGATTCTTTACCGTTAGCTTGTTTAGAGCCCAATAGTCAATACATAATCTCAAACTCCCATCCTACTTCTTTTGAAATAGAACAGGAGCTTCGTATGGTGCTTTTAAGGGTTGAATGAAGCCTGCCTCTAACAACTTATTCAATTGCTTCTTTAATTCGATAAGTTCGGGAGGTGGCATTCTGTAAGGAGCTCTAGCGGGTGATTTGGCACCAAGAATCAACTCAATCTTGTGGTCTACTGACTTCTGGGAGGTAATTCCTTTAGGAGCTTATTAGGCATCACATTATCGTACTCCTTTAAGACCCTTTCTATTACCTCCAATATCTCTATCTTTCTTGCTTCCTCTTTCTCTATAAGGAAAGCTAGGAAAGTTGGCTCTCGATGTTTGAGCCCTCTCTTAAATTAGAGCGTTGATAATATCATAGCCCTAATATTCTTCCCTTCCTTACCATTGTTGTTTGCCCTGTTCCTCTGAACAGTTACACAGTAAGGCTTTTCATCCATGAATAACAAGCAATCTACTGTGGGTATGGGAGTAACTCTGGCTTGTCTTAAGAAATCTATTCCAAGGACTATGCTGAAGTCATCCAATGGAACAGTTGTGAAGTTAAGATTTCCACTCCAATCTCTAACCTTCACTTTCACTCCTCTTGCAACTCCTCAGACAAGGCGAGCCTTAGAGTTAACAGCTTCAATTTGGCTAGTGTCCTCAGCAAGCACTAATCCCAACCTTTTTACCTCAGGCACATCAATGAAGTTGTGTATAGCACCGAAGCTTACCATTGCACTGGCACTCTTGCCATTGATGTTCAATTGGACATACATCAACTCATTATTGTTCTTAGGCTTACATCATACTGAGGAACTCTTTCCAACAGCCGATAACATGTGTAATGTGCCCATTCGGGGTTGATCCTCTCCATCACTCCCCAACTCATCATCTTAGCAGACACTCTACTTTTTGTGCCATAGCATTGAGTGCTGCTCTATGTGAACACTCAGCTACTTTGTGTGGGCCATTACACAAGAAACACAAGAGTGAGGGCTTCTTACCTCCATTGGTTGCCCCACTCTTTTCGGACTGGTGAAGTTATAAGATTTCCTTTTACTCCCTCCAGTATTACTACTGCTACTACTTGAACTTGGGCCTCCCCTACTCTTAGGTTTGCCTGACTTGACTGACTTTCCACCTTTGTATCCTATCGACACATTCTTCCCTTTATTGTCATGAGTGTAGTCAGTCAAGCGTTCAGCTGCTGCCTGTATTATAGCCAAGTTAGTAACTCGTTGCCTCTGCAACTCATTCCTGGCATAAGGCTTCAATCCTTCTAGGAAATAGAATAGCTTATCATTTTCGGCCATGCTCTTGATGTCTAACATCAATGTCGAGAACTCATGGACATACTTTCTAATGTCATCACCCTGTCGAAGTTCCCTCAACTTCTTTTGGGCATTGTACTCAACATTTTTAGGGAAAAACTGAGTCCACAACTCAGCCTTCAACTCGACCCATGTATCTACATGAGCATTGTCATTTTGGATATCCTCATATTTGGTGCACCACTACAGTTTCGCATCACCAGTTAAGTACATTGTAGCCATGGTGACTTTTGATCTGTCATCATTTGTCCCTATAGTAGCGAAGTACTACTCCATATCAAATAGAAAGTTCTCTAACGACTTGGCATCCCTTACGCTAGTGAATGTATTGGGCTCAGGCATCTTTAGATGCCTGCATGAGCAAGAACATGAACGGAGGCAGGGCTAGGACCATTTCCTACAACTCGAGTCAAAATAGCTACTTGTGCTCGCAACTCTTCAACAATCTTGATTGAGGCACGAGTAATAACTTCTCTTCTCACGTCTTCTACTTGAGTCTCCAAGTGTTATCTTGCCTCATCGGTTGTTACATGCATTTCCCCCCTGAGGGTTTGCACTGTAACACCAAAATTCTCAGCCATCTCGGTCATCTTAGCATTCATCTCTTGATGATTGGTCTTAACTTTAGCCACTCTTACCGACAATGCGACCAAATCATCTATCCGCTTAGACAATCCCCCTAAGGATTTCCTCAAGGCTATCTAGCCTCTTGCTTACTTTCTCTTGTCATGTCATGGTCGTTCCCGCTGGAATAACCTAGGCTCTAATACCAACTATCACAGTTCAAAGCTTGCTTTAGCACACAAATAGACCATGTGGAGCTTACTATCCTGCCTCTATAGTAGTAAACAAGCATAACTCGCATGCAACGTTAGCCAACAAGGCCTAAACCTGTAAGCAACACAACCAAGAAAGAAAGCCAACAGATTATAAGGGACACAGGTACGAATGGAAAAAAGGAATAGTACACTTTTATTAATTTCAATAGTTATACAAGGCTATAATGTGTATGCATGGGGGTACAGTGTATATAACAAGTGCCACCGGTCGTGATTAACCAACGTTGTGAGTAAGAGCTTTAATTCAGAAGAGTACTCATACCCCCATAAAGAGCTTTACGAACATTATTGGGCTTGGTAGGAGGAGACATTAAAACTGGTAAAATGGCACCACTTTTTAAAAGTGAAAATTTCTAATAATAGTAAGGCCCTATCTACACAAAAATAAAGTCCCCTCTTATGTTACAATATGTACAAAAGAATGGCCCCTTGTTAGTATAAGTATTTTACAAAAAAAAGACCCTGACAAGATGCATCAACAAATTATTTAGTACTAAAATTCAGTCCATTGTAAAAAGTTTATACCTACATCTAAAGTAGTAAAGAGTGACTTGGACATGTTCTAAGAAAATTCTTAAAACACTCCTAAGTATCATAAATTGTTTCCTCATTAGACCGAGTGAATGAAGAAATATCACTCCTATGCTTAGCTATCTTAGCTAGAGAAAAAAAATTTTCTATTAGTAAATCCCAATAGGTAATAGAATCTTTCTATAATGAGGTTAACCATTGCCTTGCTTTTCCTTAGAAAGAGAGCAGAAACAACCTTAATCTTACCATATCATCCATAGCTCCTTCTATTTTGAAAATCACAAAAATCTCTAAAAAGCTTACAAGGTATGCATGTAAGTCTTCCTTTGGAGAGCCTTCAAATTGCAACTGCTGCTATACCATCTAGATAATGATTAGCAATATCATAAATTTGTTTGCAATGATAGCTAGTCATACAATACTAGAGTTGGCTCTACTAGTCAATGACTTGATTTAGTTGAGCAAAGTTTTATGTGCTTCATTGTTATTGGCATTGCTCCAAATCCTTCCTCAACATAAAACAAAAAATTCGAGTTAGATTTTAGGCTAATTAACAAAAATAAATAGAAAAATAACAAATTAAAATGATAGATTAATAAATGAATGAGCCTTCCTGATCAACCGTCTTTAGCAATGGTGTTAACAACTTGAGGGAGCATATATCATGCTATTAGACAAGTCCACTTGTCAAATAATAGTATAGAGAGCTACAAGAGTCTTGGGTTATCGATCCCATGAGTACTGTATACTTTCTCACTCGATCTAATTACTCTTAATTATATCAAATTGTAATATTAATGATGAGTTAGATAAAGACAAGAAATTTGATTTAAATAAAAGATTAACTAACAACGTAATAATAAAATAAAACCAAACAAACATAAATTGTGATATCTAGATGTAGGTTGCCATAAGTCTAACATGCAAAATCTTTTGGGATTTTAACAAATCTATTACTTTTATTAACTAGGAGATTCAAGCTTTAATCTAATAGGAATCACTACTCTACTAAATTCTAATCTTAATTACATCCCATTTGAATTGCTTTTAAGTTAAGGCTCCTTTCAACAACATAAAGAACTAGAATCCCACACAATAATAAATAAATTAATTCTAGAAGAAATCTATAACTTATCTATAAGCTCATAGCGGATCTCTTCAATTTTGGTATATCTAAATATGTATTAGCCTTGTGATGTCAATACATAATGTTGGTTAAATTAAGCTAAGACTTTAGAAATAACAACTTAATTCAAATTAAACACACAATTGAATTAATAAAAATAAGAATATTGCATTAAAATAAAACAATTCTTATATACTACATCATTACCTCAATAGTTCACAGATCTAGATATCGCTGCTTCTAAGCCATGATCATAGAAAAAATTGTAACTATAATGATTACAAGAGTGTTTCCATCTCTATTCTTTCTTTCTCTACTGATCTCTCTCTCTCTATAACTATCTATATTCTATTTATAATGTCGAAATAGAATTGTCTTCAAATGGTAAGTGTATCACCATAAATTGGATGAAGTTGGCCAAGAACATGTCCGTAGTGATTGGGCATGAAGACATCTTGCAATAATTGTCTTGAAATTAATTACGAAGAGAACGAGGCTAGGGAATACGGTTGTGGTAAGTGATTGTGATCATGCTTTTGTCAAAAATCTTTAAAAATTCAATTTACAATTTGAGGATGAGGACTTCACGACCAAGGAACAAGCTATGGTGCATACCTATGGTTGTCTTCTTTACTTATTCTTGAATAAATTCTTTTGATCTTTGCCATTTTCTGTTTGTCCTTCAAAATGGAAGAAATTCTTCTCAAAAATCACCTAATTTCTCATCTTTTTGTCAAATTGCCTCACTTGAGTCTCGAAATACAAAATAACTCAAATCAGTAGCAAATTTAACTAATTTATATAAAAATAGCTTAAAATATCTTAGAAAATAACATGATAGATAAGTGTAATTTTACACTCATAAGGACTGTAGACATGGTCATCGGTTCAAATCGGCCTTAAATTGCTAATTCAACGGCCTTTGAATTGTGGGGTTCTTTTTTTTTGCTTTTTCTTTTCTGAATTTTCCTTCATTATTGTAAATAATTTGTTAATCAAGTCAGGATCCTGTCCATCAAGTTAGGATCTTATCCATTTTACCTTGACCTTTCAAGTCAGGATCTTGTTCTTTTTTACCTTGATCTTTCAAGTCGGGACCTTACCCCTTTTACCTCAACATTTCAAGCAGTATCTTAAGTAAAAAATCTTTTATCTCGACCTATCAAGTCGAGACACTATTCAACTGATTTGTTAAATCAATATCTTGTCAGCTAATCTCTTAAGTGAACTTCCTTTTTAGCTGAATATTCAAGTCAGTAATCTTTATCCTATCAATTCAAGCTAGGATCGGCAAAAATGGGCATGTCTTCTAGTCTTTGTAGTGAAGTTTTAATTAAATTTTACTAAAAAAAAAGAGCAGCTGTAGATATCTCATCTTTGCTACACTTTTATTTTAGGTTCTTTTCTTTTTTCTTTTTTTTTTTGGGACAAGTTTACAAAAAAAAAAAAATGAAAAAACATTAAAAAATAAAAAAATTAGAAAATTCTAAAAATTACAAAGTATCATAAATGTTTGAGTTAAGGCAGTTGGTCTTTTAAGATCAAGTCAAGCAACAGTTGAAAATATACATGTAATTTCATAAATTCAGAGTATTTAAATAATGGAGCTTCATTAGAAAAGTAGTTTTTTTTAAAGAATAGTCTAGTAAAATATTTGAGCTCATAAAGTGGATTTTTGTCCAATTTGAAAAATATTTTAACCAAACTAATTAAAATAGACTTAAGATTTATTAAATTTAAAAAATGGTGTTAAGAAATCTTTAGCATGTATTTTTGGGGTCATCTAAACGAGTTTAGGTTGTTTTAAGAATAAGTTGAAATGGATTGAGCTAAGGTTCGAAGGTTAACATTTAAGTTGGGCCCAATAATAAAGGATTAAGTTAGTTTTGTGTGCATAAGTGAATGAGAAAAAAGCCATTGGTTTGGTAGCTTAGGTCTGCATTAGTGAGAAGAAGATCAAGGGTTTGAACCCCATGTAATGCATTGGGTGCTTTTTCTTTCTTTTGTTTTTCTTTTTCATCTCAGTCATGTACTTGTCATGTGACAAGTTGTTTGTCATCCTAAAGTTTTCTCAAGAAATTAATAGCAAGAAAGAAGAAGGTGGATAGGCTTCTTGAAACCAATATAGCATAAAATCTTGTCAAATCTTCATTTTCTTTTTATCAAATTTGGAAAAATCTTTAGTAAATCATTGATAGAAACTCTAAATCTTATAGAGATTTACATCAAAGAACAATTAAATTAAGATTTGATAAGATTATGTAGGGTTTAGCATGATGGAAGAATAGTTGAAAGATTTAATCTTTTGTGCTACAAACTGGTTCGGGGAATCAAACAACAAAAAGAAGAGAATATCACTTTCTAATTTGTGTGGCCAAATACAACATCATCAATGAACTAGATCATCCTTATGTTGCAACACAAAACCATGAACCTAACTTCATCCCCCATCTCCGATCAATAGCAACTAACAACAACTCCCAACAATAGTCAACAACTACCCATCCTCTCTCGATCACCCATCATTATAGCCCCAACACACATAGACCCCCACATGATAGTAGCCACACATCTACGTCCATGACTAATGTCACCCAACATAACTAGCCCCATCCTCCTTCTCACTTGTTCTCATATGACCACGATACATATAACACATAACAACCAATGACTCAAAAACGACCAAACCCTATCTCTCACCCAACACGTGACCACAATAACATAGCCGATCGCCAATGCTCCACACTCGTCCACTCTCACATGCAACATATACACATATATGCATGTACAGCAACCCAAGTATGACCCAAGCAACACTAGACACCCATTGTTGACAAAACCACCTCTCTCATGATCACTTTACACTACTACTAAATAGCACTCTTTGATCAAAACTAACTACAACAATAAATTACTTACGTCCCCAAACCCTAAAAAACATAACCACTTTAACTTGGAGCCACTACCACCACAATCCATAAACTCCACTGTTGTCGCTGACTCATGGAAAACCATAAAACACCACCAAACCTTGTGGCATTGTTTCGAAAGAGGGTTTCATCAATAAATTTTCATGAATCTTGAGTTACGCGCTTGAAATGCACATCAGAAGCTACTTAGAGAAGCCGGTTTGCCTGTTGCTAAGGTTATTAACCATGCCCAACTCGAATTGTGACATGCGACTTAAATTGAGAACCGACTCGCATGTAATAAGAATCCAAGATCCGACTCGTTCCTTTTCATTAGGTGGCCTTTGCCCATTTTGTTTATTATTATTATTATTATTATTTGTTTTACTGATTGCTTAGGTAGTTTTAGTTGATTACTCTTACTAACTTTGTATGCTTTGCCTTATAGGTACATAGTGGTGGTTTATAATTATTGTTGATTGTTTATTTTGTTATTATAATTATTATTTTATTTATTTTAGTGCAATTTGTTTTATTATTTTTATGCGTAATTATTTTTTGGACTTATACCAACTTCTTTTACTTTTGTGCAGATCTCTAATTGTTAGCAATTAATTGTAGTCTTATTGTTTAGTCATTAGTGAATATGTGTTAGGCTAATTTTTAGTTAAATTAGTTTTTTTTTTTTTTGCTAGATTTCACATTTTCAAAATGGAATCTTTTTTATTAAATATCATATTTTACAAATCACATTCTTTGCATATTTTTAGTAAAATTGTATTCATTTAGAAAAATTTTATTATTTTAGTAAAATCTCATATTTTTAGAAAATTGGTATTTTAGAGATTTTTCTAGAAAAACCATTTTTGTCACTTTGTTATTTTTGTAAAATAAAATTTTAATTTGAGGTCTTTTCAAAATTAGGTTTTTAAGGTTTCTTCTAAATTGGGAATAAAAATTAGGTCTCTTAGGGAGTTTTCTTTAAAAAAAAATAAGTTCAGCTAAGAAATGTAAACATAGCTCGTTTCTATCAATAAAATTCATCAACCCACTAAAGCTTTTTTAGAAAAAATTGAGAATTATGGTCAGTTTGATCCCGATTAGCGAATATATAGGCACTTTCGAAACAATAGTACAATTTATAAAGTATTTTGTTTTGGTTTTTTAAGGGAAAATTTGTAATAAAAAGAATAAAAAAAATTCATTTTCATGCATTACATGTTTTCACATTATTTTGAAAAATTATAAAAATAAAGACCTATTAGTTATTTTTTAATCTTTACACAGTGACTTGGTATTAATAGGTTGCCATGCCCCAAACTAGAGAGTCATAATAGTTTTATCATGTAAACTAATCTAAGTTAAAAGCGATAGTTACTTTAGCCACTAATATAAGTATAGCTTATATAAGGCGATTACCTCATCCTCGCTCGGATACAATTCCGAGTCTAATAGATATCAACTTATGGTGTAACTTTTTAAAATAGTTTTGGAAAAATAAACTTGTGGCTCAAATAATCGAGAAAAAATTAAGTTTTACCAATCATTTAGAATACAAAATCTTAATTTCAACAAAAAGTTCTAAATGTAATTTGATTTGAGAAAATATAGCAATGAGTAAAGGATTTATAAAAGGTCACAGGTTTATAGAGCATGGTAAAAATATCTATAGTTGAAAACTAAAGGTTCACTAGTAGAGACTATATTAGTTTTCTTATAAGTTAGTAAAATCGACAAATAAATAAGAGCACAACACATTAGTCTTGAATCTCACTCCTCGACAAACTTGGTGTACTACTTGAAACCTATAAAACAGTTATAAGTTTATGAACGACAACTTGCTCAATAAGTGGGATGGGGACAATAGCATATATCTATAATCAAGCAACCAGGGTTTTCAAGCAAGGTTAATTATATGCAATCCATGTTCAAGCAAATGTTATCGCACAACGTTGACTGATTGTTATGAGTCAGAGAAATTGTAATCGTAATTCGGGTTTTAAGGAGTTTGACTTCACGCACTTTACGAATCAAAACCAAATTGGGACTTATACAATGGAGAAACACTCTCCACGCAAGACTTCACTTCAAACTACGGTCCTCAACCTTGCTGTAAACTCCTTTCTTATCACTTAATTTGACTAAGGATGAGGAAATGACCATTTTTGCTATCCTCATTGAAGGGTCCGAATTTGACTTGAGAATCCTAGTCATTTCTCCTAGTAGGCTGTGATACAGATTCGATTAAAAGTTAGGTTGAGTTTGAATTAGTTTGCTTCTTAAGGTAATATACCAATTTCACATAATTCAATCAACGTAATACCATAGAGCAACCAATACATAAAGTCCAACACTCCATAACAACAATACCCTATCCAAGCACATGCACTACACAAACATATGTGATAAAGGCATATTTTTCATGTTTTGATGTGCAAATTAGATAGAATTATTATTGATTTTATGGAAATTATTAAGAAATGATACCTAATTATTTTCATTTGGACATTTTAGGAATTGGAGTATTCAAAGTAGAAATATAGATGATTTAGAGGAGTTTTACTCAAACAAAGAGGCTTGAAATGAGCTATGGCACGATTGGAATTCAATATAGCCAGCCTACACTTATGCCGGCGACGTAGCAACCTTTAGAGCTACGCTGCTGGCCTTGAAGCTTACACCGCCGGCCTATCAACCGGCCTTCATTAAAAAGAAGTCTTCTATGAGCCAACCCTAGATTTTTTTTATAAATAGCCTTATGTTTCCCCATTTGAGAGACTTGTTTTTGGGAGACATGCACTTTCCTTAGACTTAAGGAGTTGTAAAACAATCTTTAGATAGTTCTTGAAGAATTCTTCTGTAGAATCGCTTGAATCATTGAGAAGATTTTGCTTTGGACACCAAGTTTTGGAGTTGCAATTGAAGTTTATCTTTTCTAATTACAGAATTAGTGACGTCTATTTTAATTATATTTATGCAATTCTGTTAATTATTCATGCTTTCAATTATGAATTTCCTTACAATTTCAATTAGTAGTTATGCTTTTATTTCAAATTCCATAGTTGGTTAAATTTATTTGTGGGAATCGATGAAACCCTAGATAGCTAAGATGATGATTGTGTTCATGTTATAAGATTAATAGATATAGGGATTATTCATGATTGAAATTTCTATTATTTCAATTATAGTTGTTTAATTGATTATAATTGTTAGAAACCCTAGTGATATGGGAGTTGATATAGGGTTTATTAGAAATTCTTAGTTAATTTGATTAATTAATGTGGAAGCAACATTAATTGAATTACTTAGAAATTATCTAGAGATTAATGCTATGTTCGATGATTGATTATTCACTAAGACATTAGGAATAATTGATTTAAGACATTATGCAATCATAGTATCAAGAGATATATAATTGCAATTTATAGTCTATTGTTAATTGGAGATGCGAGAGTTGACTGATTAATTAGGAATTTAAATCCTTAAGTTTTAAAACATAATAATTTCACTTGAATAACCATATAGCTAATAATCTATATAGCATGATAACAATTTGATTTGCATAATTTAAGGTGGATTCTGTTTTTTCCACAATTCTCAATTGATTGCTTAGTTTTAGAAATTTTATAGTTATTTTCTTTTTAATAGTTTTAGTATAATTATTAGATTAGTTAATTTAATTTTTGATTGCTTGAAGATCGATGAGAATTATCATAGGTTTAGTAATATTATAGTCCTCGAGGGATCAACAACCTTACTTACTTTCTATTACTTGATTCAAATCCAGTATACTTGCTGGAGTATTCATAATTTATCATATATATATACATACATACATACATATATGTATATATATATATATAGTTTAAGCAAATCAACATGCTACTAACTTATAGTCACAAACAAAATACATACTAAGGTCTCTAAATATTCATAAACAATACTCCAAAGTATAGTGAAGTACCAATCTTACTTACCTAGAACTTAATTGCTCACTAACTATGCTAGTTAACTTGTCTTTATCAGTGATCCTTCGATATCTACACTGATCTAGAACTTTATTTTGCATGAAAATTATGAAATATTACCAATTTATGTGTTTATATAAGTATTGAGTTATTTAGTTGCTAGTTTATTGTCTTATGCATTAAGTAATAAAAGTTTAATGTAGTGCTATAAGTATATTTTTTACATTTATTACCTTTGGAGCTACATCCTGAGTCATCATGCCTTCGACATATTTAACTAGAGAAGCCTCTAAGCCACCCTTTACACCACAAGGATATTGAGGTTCACAACTAATTTATCCTTTAAGTCAATCTTTAATGTTTGTAAATACTCAAGATTGATCAATAAACACCCTTTAAGCTAATTTTTGAGCTAGATCACTCTTGAAGTTCTTAAACTAGAAAGCTTATGAGTCATCCCCTGAGCTATATCAAGGTTAAGGTATTAATAAGTTTAACCTTTGAATCATCCTCTGTGTCTAATAAATACCTAAGATGTCTTATGGATTACCTTCTGAGGCAACTTCTAAGTGCTCATACTCATGTATTTAGCTTTAAGTTCCCCCTAATGTATCTTGTAAACCAATCATGTAGTTTACTAAATTTTAGATCTTTTAGTAGGATATCCTTTAAGCCTTATCAAATTCCTTAAGAGTTCACCCTTTGACTCTGCCTCTGAGTTTCCCCTTATTGAGCCTTGTTTTTCACTACTAGTTTTTGTAAATTAATTTTCTCTAAACTGATTAGTATTAAACCCTACCTGTTTAATACTGACCCTTGTTAGGGTTTAAAGAAAATCGATTTTTATTTTGAAAATGCATTGGAGTCGCCATTTAATTGGAGTTAGGAAAAAAAAGTTAAGTTATAACTAATTGAGTAAATTGGTTATAACTTAGCTACTAGTCTATCGATTAAACCAATTATATAAAAACGGTTTTAGAAACTAGAGATTTGGATCAAGGATTAGGTTTTTTAAACCCTCATGTGTACCAATAATTTTTCAAATTTTAATCTTAATCTTAAAAATCGCTTTTCAATTCTATAAAACAGGACTCCATTATTTAACTAAATTGGATAACTTGAGTAATCTAAACTAAAAAAAAAAAAAGGAAAAATAGGTTTTTTTTTTTTTTTTATCATTGCCTCATACGTATCTACGTACCCATTATTCAGGATTAGATGTATATAGTTCTTTTTTAAAAAAAAAAAAAAAAAAAAACTTTAGTGGGTTGATTGATTTTAGTTTCAAAAAAAGGTTGGTTTTACGTTTTTGCTGGGTTCAATTTTATTTAAGGAAATTCTACTAAATGATCTAAATTGGTGTTTTATTTTTAGAAACTCCAAAATAGTCCTAATTTGGGAAGGGTCCACTTATTTTTGTCTATTTTGGAAAAAAAAAAAAACAATTTTTCTAAGTATTAAAAAACGATTTTTATTTACTAACCTATCTACTTATTTTCATTATCTTATTAATTTATTACTTATTTTATTTATAAAATATAGACTAATCTTTTCTTTTTTTTTTCTTCTTTTTGTTTTTCTTCTCTTCCTTTTTTTCTTTCTTATTCTCATTTCTTTCTTCTTCTTTTTTTTATTTATAAATACATAAATAAAAGAAAATAAATAAATAAAATAGAAACAACAAACAAGATACAAAAAAAAAAAAAAAAGTAGACCGGGTTAGCTTGAGTAGGCTCAATTGGCTTCGGTCAACTCTAATTGACTCTAGTCAGCTCGTATGGCTCAGATTAGCTCAAAAAGGCGAATTAGAGTGTCTTATCTTAGGTTTTTGGGTATGAGGATTCCTATGGTGGTGGTGGTGGTTTTCATGGAAAACCGCCGTAAAGGAGGTTATCCTAGAGAGAGGAATCATGCTAGAGAGAGAAAGTATAGTTTGTGTGTTCCTTAGAGTGATTCTAGTGCTTATGTGTATTAAAGATGAAAGATTAACCCCTATTTATACTGTTGACACAAAGCTTAAATTGAGAAAGTCGCGAAAAATGAATTAATTCGTCGGAATCCATTAATAGGGTTTGACTCGAAAATTGAATTTTTTTTTTTTTCCGTTTTTGAGCTCAATTTTAGTTGTACACATGACTAAATTGGGATGGGTTTTAGGATGGATTCAAAAGTAAGCCATTTGTATTATACGATTTCACCAAATTAATGGTGAAATCGTGTAATAAAATTGGTCAAAAATGGCCTTAAACAAAGTATGTAAGGGAAGGAATGAAAACTGAAAATAAGGAGCTAAAATCACGAAATTTGGAAGAAGATGGGGGCATTAGCTACGTATAGGTCACGTGCCATGTGCCTCCTATGCGTGTGTTTGAAAAATAATGGGGCATGCTGCTGTCCCCAATGTTAAGGTTTGTGCCCTATTTAATGTTTACAAACTAAATTGGTCTGCACCAAGCATACGTTTTTTTTTTTTCCTCTTAATCATTATTATTATTATTATTATTATTATTATCATTAAAAACTAAAAAAATTTAACTACCTATTAATTAAGTTCTATCTTATTATGTTTTTGCTTTTAAAAAGAGAAAGGCACTTTATGCCAAGCGAGACTAGAACTTGTGACTTTTAGTTCAATGCAGTGCTATGTCTATGTGCTTATTCATTAAGCTGTTAGCTTATGCCTTGTTCATATAGATAAGACCAGCCTGAGTTAGATTCAAATCTAAGCACCGGTCCAACGATCTTTTCCTTCAATTTAGTTAAATTAAGAAGTCTATTTTATTAAACTACTTAAAAATTTCTAAAATTCCTTATTTTTTTTTCTATTTTTTTTTTGTGACATTTAAATTTTTCTAAATATTTCCATTTTTTTTTACATTTTTTCTAAATTTCTTATTTTTTATGCTTTTTCCTATTTTCATATTTTTTGATATTTTTCCTAAATTTCTTATTTTTTGTGTTTTTTTTTCCTATTTTCCTACTTTTTGTATTTTTCTAAACTTCTTATTTTTTGGATTTTCTTCAATTTTCTATTTTTTTTTTGTGTTTTTCCTAATTTAAGACCCCTTATCTCATTAAAATAAAATAAAATAAATGAGGCAAAAATTAGGTGTCTATCCCCTTATTCTAGTTTCCTCACAAGAACTCCCTCTAATTTTGTTTCTAAGTTGGGTCCTAATAGAATTATCACTTAATAAACCTCTGAGTTATCATTTGAGTTCAGTTAACTTCATAATTTCAAGGAATATACCCTCTGAACTTTCCTCTATCTTCATTCAATTTCCTTATAATCAATTCATCCATCCATTTTCTTTTAACTCCAATTAAGACTAACCAAAGTAACACTCCAATCCATACTCTTTAGCTTTATTACATCTAAATTCCTAGTATAACGCATCACCATTCACTAATTTCTCTAATTTCCATACCACCAAAGTGTACATATAAGTGGCATATACTTGATTTTGTTAACTTCTTTCAAAAGAACCCCTTCCAACAACACCCATATGCCATAAAATACATCAATAATTAGTGAAGCTCATAATCCAAGTGAGGTCTTTAGGAAAACTACACTTATTTTTTTTCTTCTAGCTCAAAATTCATTAAAAATCATAGAAAATGATTTTGTGAAAAATCTCTTCAAAGCAATTTGGCATAAGTAAAGAATAGTTTACAAAAAAATTTTAGACTTGAAGCTGCATCAATAGGGTAATTTAATTTGATATCGAAATTTGCTTGGTTTTAACAATTTCTTAAGGATGTGTACTATAACTATTAAATTTGTACAAAATCGTATTTTCCTAGATTCTATATATAAAAATATGTAGGAATAATTTTTTCCAAAATTTTTTGGGTATATTTAATATTTTTAATAATTTATGTAAAACGAACAGAAATTGGAGCCTCACTAGAAAATGGAGCTCCGATCACCTCTGACATCCCCTACCTTGTCAACATGGCTTGGCATTGGCTACTGCTTCATGTAGTGGTGGTGGTCTGTTCTTAATTGCTCTTCTATCACATGTTCCCTTCTAATCCCCATTTATGTCACCAGATCATAAACTAAATTTTCCTTGATCCTCAATGGCATGTAGGAATTATTGGAGAGTGTTTCTAGATTTTTAGAGTTGGTTTGGAGTATCAAAACGAGTTTACTTTCTCTCTCTCTCTCTCTCTCTTCTAAAAATTGAGTTTTTAAATGGCTAATTGCATGTTTTGACATTCTAATTTCCTAACAGATGGCCTTTGAACACACATACACCTAAGGTAACTTGTTTCCAATTGCCCCATTCTGTTTTTAAATTTTTTTTTTTATTGATTCTTATGATTTTCCCATCTCATTTTAGATTAAAATACTATTATTTAGGAATTTTAATTAATCATGGATACATGCATATACTTGAAAATTATATACGACACATGCACATATTTTATACATGTTATTTTATGTTACATAATATTTTTATTACATATATTCTTTATCTCTAAAAGATTATGAACTAACATAACTTATTTTATGCATTTATGATAAATAATATGTATATATAGTCAAGCTATACTATTTTAACTATATTACTATCATTTTATCATATTTTTGAAACTCAAGCCTACAGGGTGTCTTCAACTAATGTTTCAAATCTATCATAAATTTTTTTGTGATTTTTCGGGTTAGTTTGACTAACATCCTAAATTACTCACTCTAATAACTACATAAACTTACGAGGCTTATATTTCCACCCCTCTTACAAAAAGTTTTGTCCTCAAAACTTCAATTATACATCTACAAACTTCCATATTCATTCAAATATCTTCCTTAAGATAAGATAATCTATCATTAACCTGATCTCTAAGTAACCACACCTTAATTATATGAACTTGTTTATCAAATATCTAAATAAGTTGCTCTTCCACTTGTATAATTCTCTTGTAAGTCTATCATCTTGGTTGTCAATTAGTTTAGCCTAAAGATATCTCTTTGTAGTACTCTTACATACTTTATATTTTGATTTCTTGATTTTTGGAGATTTACTTATTCAATATTTATATGGATGGTTCCTTTAATATATAGTCTTATTGTAGGTTCAATATTTTAGCCATAATATTGCAATTGCGTTCTTCATGAACTTACATACTATCACCATGTAGCACACTTCTATAGTCTCTAAGTTTTTCTAAGTATGTAATATTCAAGTATGATGGTTATGATTTATCTTTTGATCCTTAATATATTTTGAACTTTACTTATAATATCCTCTAGCTTAGTTCTAACTACTATTGTATATCTTAACTCCTGTCTCCACTCCTTATTATGCTTTATTAATTTCTGAACTCGATTATCTAACATGTTAAGAGATTGCTTCCTTACCATTATCACTTTAGTTGGATTCATTCTTGAGTCCACAATATCTTTATAGTAAGGAGTTTGACATTTCATATATTAAAACATACGATTGCATAGTTAAGGTTGGTAAATCTCAATCCTTTTATAAGTTTGTACTTGAATGAAATAAAGATTGACTTGATAAGCAAATATGATTCAATTGACAGAACTGACATGATTTTGGAGTGACAAGGACATAGACCAATTTCCAACTTTTTAACTGACACAACATGTGTAATTTAACTCATGGACAAAGGGTTCCTAGAAATGGCACAAGACTTATAACATACAAAGGATTTAGAAGGAGAGAAATAAGAATCACAGATTTGTCATCTTCTTCTTACTTGTTCATATGTACCCAATTTGCAACCATTATCTTCTAATCTAGTACATTTTCTTATCTCTTATTTGCTTTTATGACCAACATGTAGTGTACAACTTTAATGATCATTCTACAATTTATCCTTGTTACACCAAAAGTACTATTCTTTTATCTTCATACATTACATCAATTTACTTTAAACATTTTTACTCATACATTCACTGTAACATTCTTTTACTATCTTCCTACTTCCATATCCCTAAACCTAATTCCATTCATCTTTTGCTTGATCTCGATTCTATATGTTTGTTAAAACCCTCTTTGTATTACTTCCAAATTGTAGCTCTCACAATTTCCTTTTCTTATTCTTTACTTGATTTATTAAGTTTCCAATTATTTCTTCAATCTATCTCCTTAATGAAGTTTACTTTTATCTAAATTGTTCTTTGCTATAACTTATCCCTTCTCATGAATAGATTGATGCAAGTCTTTAGTCATAACTTAACTCTATCCTTTACTCCTTACTTCCAACTATGTTAACTTCCATAAACATCTCATATATTTGCAATGCATGCATTACTATTCCTATATGCTCACAAGGTGAGATAAATGTAAGTCCTATGATGAAGAGTCTTTCTCTTTCCTAATTTAGAGCTCATCTCTCTTACTTTCCTAAATAAGTTCACATCTTAACCATAAACAAGAGAGTTTATCTTCGAGATCTATTTCAGTTTTTATTTATTCACTTCTATCACTTCATATATCATTCTTCATGCTACTCTGGTAATACCTTCCTCCAATCTATCTCATAAGTTTACCATACTATTGATCCTCCAAAATTCTCTCATTTATGTCTTATCATGATCTAGGTTTCATCTTTTTAGTTAAAGTTAAGTGCGTCTCCTTTTATTGCTCGCTAATTCTAAATGTCTTTGTTTTAACTTAATCTAGGCCATTTAATCTTTGATTTAAGTCGATTTGTTATGTTTCATCCTAAGTATCAAGTTGTCTTGACCAATTCAAAAAGAACAACAGCCTTCTAGACTCAAAACTCCTAATGTTTCTTGTTATTATGTTCTTCTTGAGGCATCCTCTTCAATCAACAAATGTTGTAGTAATGTTCATATTGCTTGGGTATTTATTTCAATTTTTCACTATCTAACTTGAGATATATATTGTCATTTTTAAGGTAATGGGGTTAAGGCTTAGCTATTTTTGCAGTACAAAAAAATTATTTAAAAATAACTTTACATTCTCTAGTCATTTTCTTAGGTTTTTAGTTGCTTCAAAGATTAAAAATCTCACTTCCAAATAAGATAGTTTTACCCTACATTCCATCACATATGATTTGAATGTAATACACAATTTTAATCTCAATTAATTCCTTTGAGTAAGATTGTCCTATTTTGTTAGTAAAAGTTCCATAATATATATCCCAATCATTTCTCTTGATATTTCCATAACATCTTTGATTAGTATATCTTCTTATATAAGCACTATTGATGAGATATCTCTTATGTATCATTTATACATGTATTTCAATAGTATAGTTCAACATAGAATATAAGTCTCTAAACTATTCTCTAAGTGATTACTCCCTATTGAATCAAAGTTACGTAGTCTCTAACAACATATCCTCTATTAATGTTTCATTACTCACAAATTATTCATACTAATCACATCCTACATATATTCATAATGACAAAGAAACATCTTTTGTAATATCTTAATCCTTACTTAGAAGAAACAATAATAGATCCATACTTATAATATCATGTTACTTATATTCAATCCTGTAATATAGCATTATTTTCAATCCTATAGTTTCATATTTTCTATTGAATTAAAAAAAAAAAAAAGTAAAACAAGAGGTCACTTGCCATGGGTCATGTTTAATTACTTATTTTGTGTATTTAATAGGCTTAAGTTGATCTCCAAATGCATTTCAAACTTGAAATTCATTTGATGTGATTCAAAATCATACATTTTCTATCTTCATAGCTTTCAGATTTCATTTCCACAACTCAAGAGTCTACATCAGAATTTTATCATTACATCAAAAATAGACTTACATCAATTATTAAATTTACATAAAAAAATTGCATTAGGAATGAACTTTACGTAATAAAGAACTGTACATAACTTTCCATACACATCAAAATATCATACGTTTACTTCTTTAAATTCACTGCTTGCAAATATTATTTCGATCGACCATTTACAAGATTATATTTATAATACTAAGATAACTAAATACATCAAAGAATACCAAATACTTCAAAACAACAAAAGTTCATTTCATAAATCTAGACTTAAACATGTTAATGGTATTCAAGTTTCCAGTTTATATTACTATCTAAAGAGCTGAATCACCAAAAGTTACTTTATCCCACTAACTTTTGACTTTACATACTATCGATTCCTTCAAGATCAACACAACTTCTCATAAAAATAAATTCCTTGTCCACTAACGTTCACCTTATCATTTCCAATTCCAAAATCCAAATTTAATCACCACAAACATTCCTAGGTCTTAAGATGTAACTTTACACAATCTATTATTATCATTATCATTCAGTACACTAAGTCATTTCCCTTCATTTACTTTGTTGATTCCTACATGACTCTTTACTTAAATTTTAATGAAAATTTTCTCCTAAAGTTTAATATAAAATTATGTTTCCTTTCATACATATTTATTTATTTATTTTTTATACTTTTCAATTTGTTTATAGATTTGTTTGCCTTTGCCTTATCTTTAGTTATTGTGACAACTGGATTAAGGTCAAAGTTTAATTTAGGTTCTTGTTTAGATTCATATTATGTATCTATGATCTCATCCAGAATATAGAACATCCTCTACTTGGCCTTATTATTCTGCACATGTTAGTCTTTAAGTTTACCTTAATCCTTTGCTTAATCCTATGAATAAGATTCTATGTATCATGTAAGCCAAATCATGCTCTATTTATTATCATAAGTTTAATTAATCTATACCCTACATTTCATTTTGATCTCAACATATTTCTCATCAACTACCATTAACCTTCCCTGAGCTTCTCAAATTATACACCTTTCAATTCTCTAAATAATGTAGGAGCACAATAAATAATTTACTATTACTGAACTTTCTGGTTCTTAAGAAGTTGTCAATCTTTACATTCATTATAACGAGATTATGATAATCAATTGTCTAAACTTAATGATTACCATCTAAATATGTGATAAAATCATGAGAATTAAACTTACCTTTTCCACTAAGATTCATCCAAAACACTACCATCTCAACTACTTCCAACAATAATGTTAAAAATTATATCATTGAAATCGGTACAATTGTGTCTTTCTTATTTATTAAATATCATTTTCTCCATTGCAACAATAGTAGTACAAATTTTCACCCATCCTTTAGTACTCCCAATCACCCAACATCTACAAAATGATTCACTTTAAAACATATACACATTTCATATAATTTCACTAAAGTCATAGAACAGTACTCGATCAATCCATCTTAAGACAATTTCCACAATCAAACCTTACAATCCATAAGATAATCGCTATCTATTATCATCACCAAACATAAACAAATCAATGATTTAGAATCTAAAAGTAATCATGACATAAGTTAGATTAACATTACCTATTACTCTATATTATTTTATATCATGTACGATCTCATATATATATGTATATATATATATATCTTACATATAACCTTACAAGTCTAAGTCTTTTACGTCCTACTTATGTTCCTTACTCTCAATGTTCCTAAGATGTTCTATTCATTTTAGTTATAATGTCCTAAAGTTAGTTTAGATGAGGTGCACTTTAAATGGATTACCAAGGACTACACTTCGATACTACCTAGAACTATTTCGCCCCAAACTAGAGAAACATAACAGTCCTACCGTATAAACAAACCTAAGCTAAAAGCTAGCCACTTCAACCGCTAATGTAGGTATAGTTTACATAAAGCGTTTATTTTTTCCTCGCTTAGAGCCATCCGATTCTATATCTAATAGATATCAGCCAGTGGTGTAACTTTCTAAAATAGTTTCGAAAAAATAAGCTTATGGCTCAAATAACCGAGAAAAATTAAGCTTTACAAATCATCTAGAATATAAAATCTCAATTTCAACAAAAAGTTCTAAAAGTAATTTGATTATAGAAAATGTATTGATTAGTAAAGGGTTTATAAAAGGTCATAGGTTTATAAAATATAGTAATAGTATCCATAGTTGAAAACTAGAGGGTCAGTAGTAGAGACTCTATTAGTTTTCTTATAAGTTAGTAAAACTGATAATTAAATAAGAACACAGCCTATTAGTCTTAAATCTTAGTCCCCGATCCTTTTCTCTAATCTTCTAGAACTTGGTGTACTACTTATGAGTCTACTAGAAACTTGCAAATAGCTATAAGAGTATGAGCAATAACTTACTCAGTAAGTAAGACGGAGACAATAGTACATATTTATTATTAAGCAACCAGGGTTTTCAAGCAAGGTTAATTGATGCAATTTATGTTCAAGCAAATGCCATCGCATAACGTTAATCAGTTGTTGTGAGATTAGAAAAATTGTACTCACTCTAATCTGAGTGTTGAGGAATTTGACATTGCACACTTTATAGATCAGAACCAAACCGGGGCTTATGTAATGGAGAAACACGATCCACTTAAGACTTCACTTTGAACCACAGTCCCTAACCTTGCTATGATCTCCTTTCTTGTCACTTAGTTCGAGTAAGAGTAAGGATAGGACCATTTCTAATATCCTCATTGAAAGGTTTGTATTTAGCCTAAGAATCCTAATTATTTCCCCTAGTGAGTTGTGATGCAGGTCTGGTTATAAGTTAAGTCAAGTTTGAATTAGTTTGTCTCTTAAAGTGATCAAGCAATTTCATACAATTTAATCAACATAATACCATAAAGCAACCAATGCATAAAGTCCAGCACTCCATAACAGTAATACAATATCCAAGCACTTGCGCTGCATATACACAGGCTACTAACTTACAATCACAAATAAGATGCATACTAAGGTCTCTAAGTATTCATAAAAAATACTTCAAAGTATGGTGAAATATTGATCCCTCTTACTTAGAACTTAATTGCTCACTAGCTACGCTTTCTAACTTGTCTTTGTTAATGATCCTTTAATATCTACACTGATCTAGTACTTTATTCTGCATGAAAATTATGAAATTTACCAATTTACGTGTCTATGTAAGTATTAAGTTATTTAGTTGCTAGTTTATTTTCTTATGCATTAAGTATTGAAAGTTCAATACGGTGCTATAAATATATTTTACCTTTATTACCTTTGGAGTTACATCTTAAGTCATTGTGCCTTCGGCGTATTTAACTAGAGAAGCCTCTAGGCTACACTCTGCACCACATGGGTATTGAGGCTCATAACCAATTGAACCTCTAAGGTTGGTAAGCACTCAAGATTGTTCAATAAACACTCTTTAAGCTAATTTCTAAGTTAGATCACCCTTAAAGTTCTTAAATTGGATAGCTTTTGAGTTATCCCTTAAGTCATATCAAAGTTAACATGTTAATAAGTTTAAACTTTGAATCATCTTTTGTGTCTAAGAAATACCTAAGATGTCTTACAGATAACCTTCTGAGGCAACTTTTGAGTGCTCATACTCATGTGTTTCACTTCAAGTTCCCCTTAATGCATCTTATAAACCGATTGTGTATTCTACTCAATTTTAGATCTTATGATAGGATATCCTGTAAGCTATCCTTTAAGCCCAATCAACTTCAAATTCCTTAAGAGTTCAACCTTTAAATCTACCTTTAAATTTCCCCTGTTCTAATTCTCACAAGAACTCCCTCTAACTTGGCCTTGAGTTAGGTCTTTATAAAATTTTCACTCAATAAGCCTCCAAGTTATCATCTGAGTTCAATCAATTTTATAATTTCAAAGAATCTACCCTCTAAACTTTCCTCTACCTTCATTCAATTCCTTTATAATCAATCCATTGCTCCATTTTCTTCTAACTCCAATTAAGACTAACTAAAGTAACACTCCAATCCACACTCCTTAGCTTCGTTACATCCAAATTCCTAGTACAACACGTCATCTATCACCAATTTCTCCAATTCCCATACCACCAAAGTATACATATAAGTGGCATATACTTGATTTTGTTAACTTCTTCCAATAGAACCACTTCAAACAACACCCATACACCACAAATACATCAATAATCAATGAAGCTTAGAATCTAAGTGAGGTCCTTAAGTGGACTATGCTTTTTTTTTTTTCCAAAAATAATATTTTAATCATAATTTAGGGCTCAAAATTCATTAAAAATCAAAGAAAATGTTTTTGTGAAAAATCTCTTTGTAGCAATTTAGTATAAGTAAAGAATAGTTTACAAAAAAAATTTGGATTCGAAATTACGTCAATAGGGTACTTTAATTTGATATCGTAATTTGTTTGATTTTGCCAGTTTCTTAAGGCCGTGTACTTTAACTATTAAATTTGTATGAAATCATATTCTTTCTTAGATTCTATACATAAAAATTTTTAAAAAAAATTTTCAAAATTTTCTGGATGCATTTAATATTTTTAACAATTTATGTAAATTAGGTAGAAATTGGAGCCTCATAAAAAAAAAATAAAGCTCCAGCCACCTCCAACGTGCCCCACCTTATCAACATGGCTAGGCATTAGGTGTGGCTTTAGGTGGTGGTGTTGGTCAATTCCCAATTGCTCCTCCATCACATGTTCCCTTCTAATCCTCATTTACACACTAATACTTGTAGATTTTTCTTGATTTTCTTTTTTAATCACTAAATCCTAAACTAAATTTTCCCGAATCCTTAATAGCATGTAGGAATTATTAGAGAGTGTTTTTGGATTTTTGGAGCTGGTTGTGGTGTATCAAAATGAGTTTACTTTCTCTTTCTCTTTTAAAAATTGAGTTTTTAAATGGCTAATTACATGTTTTGACATTCCAATTTCCTAACAGTTGGCCTTTAAACACATACATGCCTAAGAAATTTGTTTCTAGTTGCCCCATTATCTTTTAGAAATTTTTTATTAATTCTTATGATTTTCCCATCTCATTTTAGTTTAAAATACTATTATTTAGATATTTTAATATATTACGGGTATACTTATATACTTAAAAATTATATACGACATATACACATATTTTATACATATTGCTTTGTGTCAAATAACATTTTTATGACATATATTATTTATTTCAAAAAGTTTATGAACTAATGGAATCTATTTTATGAATTTATGATAAATAATATGTATATATAGTTAAGTTAAACTATTTTAACTATATTACTATTATTTTATTATATTTTTGAAACCCGAGCCCACATGGTGTCTTCAACTAATGTTTTGAATTTGCTCATAATTTTTTTTTTTATCATTTGGGTTAATTTCACTAACGCTTTAAATTACTCACTTGAATAACTATGTGAAATTACAAAGCTTACATAGGTTTGCCCCCGAATTTAGATTTCTTGGTATTTTTTTAGAAAATTTGTAGATTAGTGACTAAATTTGGGTTTTTCCACCAAAAAACCTTAATTTCTCTTTTTTACAGTTTTCATTGGTTGGCAACTCCAATTTTCTTGTTCCAAAATATTTTCAAATATTTTATTAAAAAAGTGCTTTCCTTAATTCATTGTCGAGTATTTTATATTAAGATGACTAAGCTTAGTATAAAATAAAACGAGGAAAATCAAAATAAGGCTTGATAGTATATTATATATAGCTTAATATATAGTATATTAATATTATATTATATATAATATATAGTTTTTATATATTATATATATAGTATGATTACATAATATATAATAAATATGTATATTATATTATATTATATATATACTCTTTTTTTTTTTTAATTTCAAAGTTGGCTTGACCTTAAACTAATGGGTCGAACTGCTAGTTTGAGGCTCAGCCAACTCACCAATTCTTCATGTTAAATCGCTTAGGCTCTTAAGGCCTGGCAGTTCAACAGTCGGGTAGGGTTAGGCCCACCTATGATTAGGTTTGGGCGATTCATGGTTCAAAACTAACCTTTACATAAGTTCAGTTGGGGGACTACCTGATACGGGTTCATAGAAGAACACATAAGCCTAATATCACGTATAACCAAGGGGTGGGTCCAGATCGTGAGATGGTTTGAAAGATAAATGAGAGTCATAGGTTGAGCAAGGGTTCTCGTGTATAGACGATGGATATAACGCACCAACACCTCACATGAGTTTGAGTTACACTTAATACAACACACAATTATGGCCAAATGTCACTCGTTATTAGTTTACGCTCAATAGGTTAGATAAGAGTAGCTCAAGAGTAAGTAAAAGAACACTTAACTCGAGAGAGTATAAAAGTTCAATGAATTCTCTATATGTTTTCTTGCGGCTATTACAATTTGCAAATATTTATAATACCTAATTAGGGTAAGTCTTAGGTTACAAGAAATTACAGAAAAAGGATCCCTACTAGCTAAATAAAAAGGAGAATAATTTATAGGGGTAGCAATGTAATCATACAAAAAGAATATCCTTTGTCAGAAAGGACAGTATAGATGTCAAAAAAGGACAATGTGAGCGAGGTTTGCTCATTCTACAGTCCCCATAACACTGTTATTCGAGCATAGGCAAATTTCAATCAAGTAAGGTCGGCGTAGGCAGTTTGATAGCTTAGATAGTTGAGATTAGACCAAAGTTGACTCAAGTAACTCATTTTTAAGTTTGCCCCAAATGATCAGCTCCTAACAATTGTTAGCTTAGTTTCGACACTAGTGAGGTTGGCTATATCTTGATTTGATGCTTGGACCGGGGTTTGTTGCGGAGGGGTTAGTTATAGATATCCCATTTTTGCTACTCTTTACTTTAATTTTAGTCTATCTTTACTTTTGGGCCAGATTTGAAAAAAAAATAAAATAAAATAAAATACAATAACAATAAAAAAATAAAATAATAAAAAAAATAAAAAACGAATATTGAAAGAAAAATAAAATATATAAAGTATTAAGTCAAGTCAAGTCGGGTTGGATCAGACAATGATTGAAGATGTGCATTTAATTTAATAAATTTCGAGTTTTAAATAATTAAGCTTCATTAAAATATTTTTTAGTCCAGTCCAATATAAAGAGAATTTTTATTGAATTTGTATTAGGCTAAATAGACTTAGGATTTATTAAATAAGTTAATATGCATTTTGAGCTAAATTAAAATAGACAGAATTAGGCTTAAGATAAAAAGCCTAAATAAGTGTAGGGTTTCTAGAAACTAAATTAAATATTCAATAAATCCAAATAAAATATTCAGTGAATCAATTTAGGTATTATCATATCTTTTGAATTTGGATTTATTAAGATTAAATCAATGTCTAAAAGATCTAGATGATTTAAATTTATAGCTTATAAATAGAGGACATGGGCATGAAAAAGATTCACGTTTCACATGATCTTCCCTACAATTCATCTACTAACACAACACTACTACACAAATACATCCTCACACGCTTCACCCCCACTGTTGCACACACATCATGTCCTGACAATCACACTTTCACCAATCACATACGTCCTCACATACACATACTGTGTCAAAGTCGCATGTACACACACACATACTTAGTCAAAGTCATACACACATACACACATCCTACCACTCTTCCTCATGCACGATCATTGTTTACTCACATACACTCATGTACTATTTTCATCAATCACAACACACAAGAGCACTCACGAACACTATATGCCACATACTGTTGACTGTTTACGCCAATCAGCACATACTCGAACGTACATCTACTGTCCACAATTAGTTCACGACATGCGTATTCGATCATGTACAATCCAACCCATATAGGTAATTAAATAAATTATGTTAGTTATTTATTTAATTTTTTTTAGTTAATCAATTTGTTTTTTTTTAGTGTAGATTTTTTTTATAAATTTTAATAATTGTCATTTTGTTTTACAATTTTTAGATAATTTGAAATTTTTAATAAATATTAGTTAAATTACTTTTTTTTAATCAAAATTACATTGTTCAGAGAAAAAGTTGCATATTTTTTCTCCAAGATTCATATCTTCAAAAAAGATACGTTTCTTATCTTAATATATCTTATATTTAAGGTTTAGAAAAGATCGATTTTTGGCATGTAGTGGTTTTTTTTTTTAAATAAAAAATCTTAATTGGAATTTTCAAAAAAATTAGTTAGTTAGTTTATTTTTAAATAGATTTGCACAATTAGATCTTTTTAGGGTTTTTTTTTTTAAATAATTTGATAACTAAGGTAAATTTGACTCAATTTCTTTAAAAGAATATTCACCCACTAAATCATTTCAAAAAAAGAAAAGAAAAAGAAAAACTATGTTGGTTTGATCTCGACTAGTGAGTATATAAATACTTTCAAGGTAACTATAAAAAAATAATTTTTTTTTCTTGAAAATTCGTAATAAAAAAATCATTTTAGTTATATGTTTTTGCATATCTATACATATCTTAGCATTTTTAAAAAAATTATAAAAAATAAATCCTATTAGTTTTTTTTTTTTATCTTTATATGGTAACTTAGATTTAATAGGTTAGCCATCGAACTTAGTTTTTTCTAATTTAATTTTCTTAAAAATTATTTTTAGAATATTTGTAAACTAGTGATTAAATTAAAGTTTTCCCACCTAGAAACTCTAATTTCACTTGTTACCAATTTAACTAATTGGCAATTCTAAATTTTTAAAAAAAAATTAAAACATTTTTTAAAAGAAAAACGTTTCTTTAATTTTATGTTGAGTAATTTATGTTAAGCAAGCTGGGCCTAGTATAAGTTAAGTTAAGTTAAGTTAAGGAAAACAGAAATAGGGCTCAACATCGGCTCAGCATGGTGGTCGATTACCTCAGTAGCTTCATGAATGACATAGAGAGTGAAGTAGCTCGGCAAGTTGGACTAAGGGATGCTTCACTCCTCGGAACTCAATTCGCATTGGACAGCTTGGCGAGTCAACTAGGCAAGCCCATGAGCTCAAGAGTACATAACTGGTCTGTGATCCCTATCATCTCCTTCGGGCTGTATGAGATTGAGGATCAAATCTGGCTTGGCTCAGGATCGCTTATCTTCAGGAGTGTAAGTTTAGAGATCGACAATGTTGAAGGAGTCCGAGACTCCATATTCTTTAAGCAGTTCAATCTTGTAAGCATTAGGATTGATCTTTTCAAGCAACTTATAGGGTTCATCGATTCTAAGAGACAACTTGCTCTTCTTTAAGTTTAGGAATCGTTCCTTATTGAGATATATCCAAACCAGATCACCTAGTTGAAATTTTCTCCTTTTCTACCCTCAACCTCGCTTCTCGAACTTGGTAGAAGCTCGAATTAATTGCTCTACGACCTTTTGGCGCATAGCTTTGATGGCCTCAACCCTTTTGATAATTGGTAAGTCATCATTGAGTCTTGATAACTCTGATTCTAAACATATTTCATATGGTGATTTTATAGCATTTCCCTTACATTTTTGGTTTTCTTTAAAGAAATTGATACTTAATTGAGTAAAATGTTGATTTCAGGGTTTAAACGCGTTCTAGGCTCAAAAACGAAGAAAAGGAATCAAGTTTCACTCAATTCCGAGTTCAAACGAAGAAGTTATGAAGTTTTGAAGTTATGCATAAATTTTGCCTTAGTGCAGAAAGTTACACGACCTGGGGATACGGCCATGTCCCAGGCCGTGTCTGGTGACGAAAATAAAATCCGTGTAATACATATATAAAAGGATATCTTAGGGTTTAAAGGGAGGAGAGACATTACAGAAACGGAGAGACACAAGAGACGAGAGGAGACTTAAGGAGAACATCAATCAAGAAGCAAGAACAACATCGATTTCAAGATTAGAGAGATTGTTCATCAAATCAAGAGGGGTTTTCATGCTTTATTTTACGTTTTTGATGAAACTCGTTTTTAGATTAGTTATGATAGCTTAGAATTCAAGTATTTAGGATTATGGAACCTAGGGTTTCATGTAACCCTTGGATTGAATTATAATTTCAATAAAGTTTCTATCTTTTCTTGATTCAATTATGTTGTTTAATTGTGGATTGATAATTCTAGAGTATCAATATATGATATTATGCATGTTGATTGAGAAATTGCATGTGTAATTAGATCTAAGCATAATTGGAGAGAATTACATGTATACTTAGAGATAAGATACATGTTTCTTCCGTGAAAGTTGATTGTTTGTGTGGGAATTCATTATACATTAATCCAATTCTAAATTATATTACTAAGTGAAAAGATTCCGGTAAATAATTTAGGATTAGGGTTAATATGCTTGAGAAAGATATTAGCTTTAATTGCGAATCCCTCCGGTCAAGAATAATAGAAATTGAATTGGATATATTTTAAAAAGGTTACATGTTAAACACTAGGAGAAATAATTCCTAAATACATTATTACATGCTTGAAGTCGTTCGTAGTTTATTGCTTTCTAATTTGCTTAGTTAAGTCTCATAAGTAGTTTAGTTGTTAATTTCAGTATTTTTAATTCATTTAATTTATCACAATTTTCCGGTTAGATAATAAAGCTAAAGTTAATATTAGTACTCAAAATCTCTGAGGGATCGACTCGGACTCACATCCGCTATATTAAAATTGATAGGTGCGCTTGCCTCGTATCAAGTTTTTGGCGCCGTTGCCGGGGATTTTTGATATTATGAACGCTAGTTGCTTTATTACTTTAACCATTTTTTCTTTATTTTCTTCTATTTTCATTGTTTATTTTTATTATCTAGAGCTGTAATTGATTTTATTTCTTGCCTTTATAGTGCATGACTCGCAGTAATCCGGAAGATTTGGTAGAACTTGATCCTGAAATTGAGAGAACTGCCCTTCAAAATTTGAGATCGCGACCTAGACAAATTGTGGCGACCATAGACGACGAGTCAATCGTTGAAATCAAGGAAAACGGTCAAGAGGCCAACACTCAATTTATCGAGCAAGAAGATCCACCACACATGGCTAACAATGGGAATGAAGCAAATCGGACCATGTCCGATTATTCAAGGCCTACACTCATTGGAGCTGACTCCAGTATTGCAAGGCCAACCGTCGTGGCTAATAATTTCGAAATTGCACCTAACATCATACAAATGGTGCAACAATATGTTCAGTTTGATGGTTTCCAAGATGAAGATCCTAATGCCCACATCTCTAGCTTTCTAGAGATTCGTGATACATTTAAAATCAACGGAGCCACGGATGATGCCATTCGATTGCGACTATTTCCTTTCTCCTTAAGGGGTAGAGCAAAACAGTGGTTGAACTCCCTACCAAGAAATTCAATCACAACTTGGAATGAATTGGTAGAGAAATTTTTGGAGAAATATTTCCCACCTGCAAAGACCGCGAAACTTCGGAATGATATTTCGTGTTTTGCTCAATTGGAAGCGGAGACGCTTTATGACACTTGGGAGCGGTTCAAGGACTTGCTCAGGAGGTGCCCACATCATGGCCTCCCACTATGGATGCAGATTCAGACCTTCTATAATGGTCTCAATCTATCCACTAGACAGATGATTGATGCATCCGCAGGAGGTACTTTGAACACTAAGACCCCTGAGTAAGCCCAAAATTTGATTGAAGGAATAGCGATGAACAATTATCAGTGGGAAAGTACTAGAGCCAAGCAAAAGGCCATGGGAGTTTATGATGTGGACTTGACCACTGCTCTGGTAGCCAAGGTGGACTTGTTGAGTAAAAAGATTGATGCATTCTCAATTGGCCCTCAACAAGTGCAATCGGATGTAAGTGATTTTGGTATGCAGGGGTATGGAACACAAGAACAACTGGAACAAGCGGATTATCTAGGAAATCCACCTAAGCAACAAAATAACCCCTATAGCAACACTTACAATCCAGGATGGAGGAATCACCCAAATTTCTCATGGGGAAACCAAAACCAAGGCCAGCAGAAGACCAACTTTGGCCCACCTGGGTTTCAGCGACCATTCCCACCTCCTCTCCCTTAAGAAAAGAAGCCCAGTGAGGAAGAACTTCTCACAAAATACATTCAAGGAAATGAGGCTCGTTTGTCCAACATTGAATTCTCGCTGAGAAATCAAGAGGCTTCAAATTGCAATCTCGAGAACCAAATTGGTCAACTTGCGAAGCTAATCTCTGAAAGACCGCAGGGATCGCTACCGGGAAATATAGAACCCAATCCAAAGGAACATGTTAAGGCAGTAACACTTCAGAATGGGAAGGAGTTGCATGCTGAGAGGAAGGTTAGCGAAGAGACTAGTAAGAGCAAGGAGGGGACAAAAGCAACAGAAGATGTAGAGTCATCAAAGGTGAAAGAATATCAACCACCTATCCCATATCCCCAAAGACTCAAGAAAGATCGCAATGACCAACAATTCAGTAAGTTCCTTTATCTCTTTAAACAATTGCATATTAACTTACCTCTTGTTGATGCCTTGTCGCAGGTGCCAAAGTACGCTAAGTTCTTGAAAGATTTGTTATCCAACAAGAGAAAGATCGAGGAGCTTTCTACAGTCATCTTAGATGAAAATTGTTCAACGATCGTGCAGAACAAGTTGCCCAAAAAGCTAAAAGACCTAAGAAGTTTAACCATCCCTTGTCATATTGGTGATCTGTTAATTGACAAAGCGTTAGCTGATTTGGGTGCTAGCATCAATTTAATGCCTTACAAATTTTTCAAGAAACTAGGATTAGGGGAACCTAAGCCCACACGCATGAGTTTGCAATTAGCTGATAGATCTGTGACGTATCCTAGAGGCATATTTGAGGATGTATTAGTCCGAGTGGGTAAATTCATTTTTCCAGTTGATTTTGTGATACTGGATATGGATGACGATTTTGAGTTACCCCTTATCCTAGGAAGATCATTCTTAGTTACCGCCAGGGCTATTATTGATGTTAGTGGTGGCAAGCTCATTCTTCGAGTAGGAGATGAAGAGATCATGTTTAAAATTTCAGAGGCTATGAAAAAATCTGTCGATCAGGATGATACTTGCTACCTGCTAGATGTTACTGACACTTTTGTTTCAAGTTATATGCAGGAAGTTCTTCTTAAAGATCCGTTGGTGAGTTGCTTGCAATTAGGCATGGAGGCAGCTTCGGAAAATCCTGTCAAATCTGAGGTGATATCCCAACTGGAGGCAAATAAGCCTATCTCTATTGAGACAGGGTTTGAAGAGATTGAAAAGAGAAAGGAAGCACAGTTAAAACCTTCGATTGAGGAGCCACCAGTATTGGAGGTAAAACAATTACCTGACTATTTGGAATATGCCTTCTTAGAGAAGGACTCCAAATTACCGGTAATTATAGCATCCAATTTGGAAAAAGAATAGAAAGAAAGGTTGCTGAAAGTACTCAAGGAGCATAAGAGGGCCATTGCTTGGAAAATATCCGATATTCGAGGTATCAATCCCTCCTTTTGTACTCATAAGATTTTAATGGAAGAAAACTATGAGCCGGTTATGCAACCCCAGAGACGTTTGAATCCAAACATGAAAGAGGTAGTCAAAAAAGAAGTTATCAAACTCCTTGATGCAAGTATGATATATCCTATCTCTGATAGTTCATGGGTGAGTCCAGTGCAAGTAGTTCCAAAAAAAAGTGGGATGACAATAGTCCTTAATGAAAAAAATGAATTGATCCCAATGAGAACGGTAACAGGTTGGCGTGTATGTATCGATTATCAAAAGTTAAACGATACTACACATAAAGACCATTTTCCCTTACCTTTTATTGATCAAATGATAGAACGATTAGCTGGACATATGTTTTATTGTTTTCTGGATGGCTTATCTGGTTATTTTCAGATACCTATTGCACCGGAAGATCAAGAAAAGACCACTTTCACTTGTCCTTATGGCACCTTTGCTTATCGCAGAATGCCTTTTGGTCTTTGCAATGCGCCAGCCACATTCCAGCGATGCATGTTGGCTATTTTTGATGATTTGATAGAGGACATAATGGAGGTATTTATGGATGATTTTTCAGTTTTTGGCAACTCATTTGACCTTTGTTTGAATAATTTGGATAGGGTACTTACCAGGTATGAAGAGACCAACCTTGTCCTCAACTGGGAAAAGTGCCACTTCATGGTACAAGAAGGTATTGTGCTGGGCCATAAGATCTCTCATCGAGGAATTGAGGTGGATACTGCCAAAGTGGATGCGATTGCAAGACTCCCATCTCCAACTTCGGTTAGGGCCATAAGAAGTTTCTTAGGACACGCAGGTTTTTACAGGCGATTTATCAAGGATTTCTCGAAAATTGCCCGCCCTTTGACTAAGCTATTAGAGAAGGATGTGCCTTATGTTTTCTCTCAGGAGTGTTTGAAAGCTTTCAATATCCTTAAAGAAAAACTCACCAATGCTCCAATCATGGTAGTACCTGATTGGGTACTCCCTTTTGAGCTTATGTGTGATGCAAGTGATCACGCAGTCGGGGCAGTACTGGGGCAAAGGCGAGACAAGCACTTTCAACCAATTCACTATGCTAGCAAAACTCTTACGAATGCTTAGGAAAACTACACTACTACAGAAAAAGAGTTGCTAGCCGTTGTTTTTGCCTTTGATAAATTTTGCTCTTATTTGCTTCTATCTAAGGTGATTGTTTATACTGATCATTCTGCCCTTAGGTACTTGCTAGCAAAGCCGGATGCAAAACCAAGATTGATTAGGTAGATCTTGTTGCTACAAGAGTTTGATGTAGAGATCAAAGATAAAAAAGGCGTTGAGAATTTAGCAGCAGATCACCTATCTCGATTGGAAAACCCAAACTTGGAATTGCTCGACGAGAACGAGATCAAAGATGAATTCCCTGAGGAGCGACTCTATGCCATCACCCAGGTAAGTGATATGGAAATTCCTTGGTTTGCAGATATTGCTAATTTTTTAGCTGCTAAGATCATACCGAAGGGACTTCAACACCAGCAAAAGAAGAAATTCTTTTTTGATGTGAAACATTATTTTTGGGATGATCCTTACCTGTTTAAAGTATGTGCAGATCATGTCATTCGAAGGTGTGTACCACACCTCGAAGGTTGGCGAATTTTGAGCTACTGTCATTCGGGGCCTACGGGTGGGCATCATAGTGCCAATAGGACAACTCATAAGGTCCTAGAGGCAGGATTTTATTGGCCTACCTTATTCAAAGATGCCTAGAGATATGTGAAAGTTGTGATCGTTGCCAACGAGTGGGAAATATATCCCGTAGGGATGAAATGCCACAAAACCCCATCGTCGAGGTTGAGGTATTTAATGTGTGGGGGATCGATTTCATGGGTCCTTTTCCGAATTCAAATGGAAACAAATATATCCTAGTAGCCATTGACTATGTCTCTAAGTGAGTGGAAGCTAAAGCCCTACCTACTAATGATGCTAGGGTAGTAAAGCGCTTCTTGAAAGGCCTATTTTCTCGATTTGGCACCCCTAGAACAATTATAAGTGATAGGGGAACGCACTTTTGCAATGCTCAACTCGACCAAGTATTGAAATGTTATGGCATTACACATAGGATAGCCACCCCGTACCACCCTCAAAGTAGTGGCCAAGTGGAAGTTGCCAATCGCGATCTTAAGCGAATTCTTGAAAAAACCGTAGAGCATCATAGGAAAGATTGGTCAGAAAAGTTGGATGATGCTCTATGGGCATATAGAACCGCCTACAAAACACCACTCGGCACCACACCCTACCGACTTGTATATGGCAAAGCTTGTCATTTGCCAGTAGAGATAGAACATAAGGCTTATTGGGCGATTAAGAGTGCTAATGTTGATTTTGAGCGTGCAGATTCTCACAGGAAACTTCAATTGAATGAGCTTGAGGAATGGCGAGCGAATGCATATGAGAACTCCAAATTATACAAAGAAAGGGCCAAAAAGTATCATAATCAGTGAATCAAACAAGGTCGATAATTTAAAGAAGGTGATCATGTTCTTTTGTATAATTCTCGCCTACGTTTATTCCTAGGTAAGTTAAAATCCAGGTGGTCCGGACCATTTACAATTACACGAGTTTTCCCGTATGGGACTGTTGAAGTTACACACCCGGAGAAGGGCACATTTAAGGTAAATGGACAACAATTGAAATTATACTTGAGTGGAAACTTGGAGCATGTTGACCGAGAGGAGTTTTATCTCCATCCGACAGAACTAACGTGAGAAGACGTATCCCGTCGAGCTATCGATGTTAACTAAAGCGCTTCTTGGGAGGCAACCCATGTCTAACTCTATTTATGCTTTAGTTCTTTAAGTTTTCTTCATTTTATTTTCCATTTTATCTAACTTTGCTTTGCTTTGCTTCGTATATTTTCTTTCAATTTTTAGTTATAATTCTTTCCTCTCTTAGCTTTATTTTTGCCTTTTCTCTTTAGTTTTATTATTTCTAAGTTCTTTTATCTTTAAATTTAATTAAAAAAAATTTCACACGGGCAAGGGATACGGTCGTGTCCCAGCCCATGTCCATCCAGACGTTCAAAAATGTCCACCTACAGAAAGTTACACGGGCGTGGGACACGGTCGTGTCCCCACCCGTGTCCGCCCAGACTTTGATCCTACGTTGTGGGCATAGAAAGTTACAAGGGCGAGGGATACGGTCGTGTCCCCAGCCCGTCTGCGCCTAGAAATCTTCACCCGTGAACAGAATGTTACACGGGCGTGGGATACAGTTGTGTCCCAGCCCGTGTGCGTCCAGACACCACCCGAGAACAGAAAGTTACACGGGCGTGAGACACGGTCGTGTCCCAGCCCTTGTCTGTCCAGTATTTATACACGGGAAGCACAAGTCACACGGGCAAGAGACACGGTCGTGTCCCAGCCCGTGTGCGTCCAGGTAAGACACGATGGAACAGATTGTTACACGGGCATGGGACACGGTCGTGTCCCAGCCCGTGTCGACCCAAATAATATGGTTTTCACACACGACCGGTTTATTTAAATTACACACTCTCTCACACTCTCACAATCACACATATCTCTCTTACATTTTCTCTCATTCTCCCTCTTCTCTCCACAATTCCTACATTCCGCACTTTGATCCAAGTAAGTTTTTCTCCTTAATTTTCCTTTCTCTTCCTTATGCTGTAGCAATTGGGTTATGTGTGTTCTGCCTTTTATGCATATTGTTTTTGCCCTGCTGATTTCTTTTGATTATTCATCCATGCTATGCATCATTGTTTTGAATTTCTTGATCTCATATGTTATAATGCCGCCTCATTTAGTTAGATTTCATTATGCTCTGTCAATTCCAAATTTTATTGGTTAATTTGCTTGTCATTCTCCATTCATGCTAGTTAGGGTTAGCAATGGGCGATCATTATTTTAGGTCATTTCGCGTCTCTTATATGTATAGACGCTTGTTTTTCCTCGTTAATTAATGTGTAGTGGAATTCATTGGAAGTGTTTGCCACTCATTTCTTTTCTACCACCTCGTTTTCTAGCTGCACTCCATATGTTTGATGAAATGCCCCAATGAGCATTCCTTTCACAATCTTACCCATTGTTATTACTGTTTTTCTGTTTGCTTCAAACTATGTGCGATATAGATGTCTGTGTTTGATTTGGATTGTTGCCTCTTTTTAGGTATTCCAATGGCTAATCGATCTAAGCTTTCCGTTCGCCAAAAATCCAAATTTACGGCATCCTCTTCGTCACAATCTGGCGAAATTGTTGAACCACTGGCGACTCTTCCCCCTATGGAGCACCCAATGCTCCAATTTAAGGAGAACTACTAAGTACAACGCTACCAATTGCTTCAGTCTAAGCCCTTTAGCGAGACCCTTCGGTTGGATTGGGATGTTCTCGCTCAACTAGAGCTCACCACCGAAATGAAGGAGCTCTTGGATGGTACCGTTTAGGAACGCCTATTATCCTTTGAAGCTCCAGTTTATAAAGAGCTGACCCTGGAATTTTTGTGCACTTATAAGCTGGATAAAGACAGTACTACTCGCATGGACCCAAACCGCAAATTACACTTTACCTTAAGTGGCCATCCATTCCACATGTCCATTGCTCAACTGGGCAGATATCTTGGTTTATATGCAGAACGATATACTCGGACGGAAGAATTCCAAAGTCTCTCATGTCGTTTTCCTCGTGGTGTCACGGCAGGGTCAGTTTGGAATGAGATCACGGTTGGCGATGCCTATGATCCCGCCAAGAGTAAGGCTTCTCAATTATTTAGGCCTAAATACCGAGTTCTTCACTGGCTCTTCTCCCATACATTGACTAGTAAAGGCCTTAGCACCGGGGTGGTGTCTAACAAGGATTGCCTCTATCTTTATAGTGTCATTCATAAGCACCCCATCCATCTAGCCATTGAAATCGCCAAACTCTTCAACCATCAAGCCACCACTACTCGAAAGAAAGGGCATATTTGCTGTGGCCCTTATATTACATTACTGGTGCAGGCTATGAGAACTAAGGTTGTTACTTGGCCCTCACTTACTTTCATTAGCCAAGTCACTCCTATGCGCCTCAATTCCTTCCGCCTCATGCACCTCCTACCATCAAGAAGTCAAGGTCGACGCTCTCGCAGCAGCACATCTCGGGGTCAAACGTCTTCAGCTAGCTTAGACGATAAATTTGATTTGTTGTTGTCTGAGGTTCGTTATATACGAGAGAGTATGGATAAACTTCATCTCCGACAGGACAGAATGGAAGAATTTCTTAAAATGAAAGCGTCGGCTACTAATCAAGAAGAGAGTGCGGAAAAGGATGAGGATGATGAGAGTAGTGAGGAAGAGGCAGATGAAGGTGGTGACGAGGAGGAGGCTGGCGAAAGTGATGCAGATGATGACGATGATGATGCTACTATGGCTGAGGCATCATTCGATGAGGAGGCTAAGGAGATGGATTTTGATCACTCTTCTTAGTTCCACATTTTTTGTATTTTCTTTTATTGATCAAGACTTGTGAACTCCGTTATATATAATGATGCTGCTTCTTCATTTTGCACTTCTTTTCGACTGGCAGGGAAGTATTAGTTTCTTTTCATTACATATGTTTCCTTTTTCCTATACTGTTTTTTTTCTTGCTACTATGATTTTTTGTGGTACATTGGGGACAATGTACATTATTAAGTATGGGGAAGGGATATATATGAATTTGTTACTATTTAGGAAACCAATTATTCATATTTGACCCAATTAATTTTTAAGTTAACTTGCAATAGGTGATTAACTGGTATTGAGCCAAATCAACTATGTCATGTTGATTATTATTGATCTTATGATACTTTACTAGAATTGATTAGTCAAATTTTTGGAAGGCAAAGTTACGAGTTATTTAACTTAGGACTTTAAGACTTGAGATTGGAGCAACATCACTAGTTGAGAGTTAGTCATGGTTATTTTTAAATTTACTTTTGTGTATACCTTTTTCTTAGAAATTTTTAAGTGTCCTATAATTTTTAGCAAACAAACAAATGAAATTCTTCTTTTGAGAAACCCCTGAAAAATCATAATGATTGGAGGTCAAAAGTAATAATAAGTGTATGAATAGAAAAGTTGGTAAGGATTTGTCTTGGTCTGTCAGAAGAGCGAGATTGAGCCCCAATGCCAATTCTAATAAAAAAATTGATATGGATCAGCCTTGGTCCGTCAGAAGAGTAAGGTTCTTTCCCGCTATCAATATAAGGAATAAGTTGGTATGGATCGGTCTTGGTCCGTCAGAAGAGCGAGATTCTTTCCCGCTACCAACACAATTGTGCTTAAATAAGGTAAATTCAAAAGACCTCTCAATAAAAGCATGAACTGGGGGGATGATCAGAGGAAGAGTGGATGTAAAATGTGTTTGTTTTAGATTATGATGCTTGGTGAGATGGATGAGAGAATTGTATACACTTTAGTCAAATGGACAAAATTTTTATGACTCTTTTTCGGTTGGCGAGATGTTAAATCTAATTTTTAGTTAAAGAATCCTTGGTTAAATGGCTTGGTTAAACTTTGATTTTCATAAATTAACTAGTGAACTCTAGTATTAAGTATTAAGTATTGTTGGAGCATTCGAATATGGTCAGATGAAATTGGTTGACTTTATTATTGCAAGTTAGTTGAGAATGATTTTCTTATCTTTCTTTGGGTCAAGTGTATCCGTTCACAGGTTTCCTAAACAGTGATAAATTTTGTTTAGTGTTTCTTGTCCTGAAAGTTTTGTTTTGATTTATTTGCTTGAGGACAAGCAAATGCTCAAGTGTGGGGAAATTTGATAACTCTGATTCTAAACATATTTCATATGGTGATTTTATAGCATTTCCCTTATATTTTTGGTTTTCTTTAAAGAAATTGATACTTAATTGAGTAAAATGTTGATTTCAGGGTTTAAACGCGTTCTAGGCTCAAAAACGAAGAAAAGGAATCAAGTTTTACTCAATTCCGAGTTCAAACGAAGAAGTTATGAAGTTTTGAAGTTATGTAGAAATTTTGCCTTAGTGCAGAAAGTTACACGACCTGGGGACACGGCCATGTCCCAGGCCGTGTCTGGTGACAAAAATAAAATCCGTGTAATACATATATAAAAGGATATCTTAGGGTTTAAAGGGAGGAGAGACATTATAAAAACGGAGAGACACAAGAGACGAGAGGAGACTTAAGGAGAACATCAATCAAGAAGCAAGAACAATATCGATTTCAAGATTAGAGAGATTGTTCATCAAATCAAGAGGAGTTTTCATGCTTTATTTTACGTTTTTGATGAAACTCGTTTTTAGATTCGTTATGATAGCTTAGAATTCAAGAATTTAGGATTATGGAACCTAGGGTTTCATGTAATCCTTAGATTGAATTATAATTTCAATAAAGTTTCTATCTTTTCTTGATTCAATTATGTTGTTTAATTGTGGATTGATAATTCTAGAGTATCAATATATGATATTATGCATGTTGATTGAGAAATTGCATGTGTAATTAGATCTAAGCATAATTGGAGAGAATTACATGTATACTTAGAGATAAGATACATGTTTCTTCCGGGAAAGTTGATTGTTTATGTGGGAATTCATTATACATTAATGCAATTCTAAATTATATTACTAAGTGAAAAGATTCCGGTAAATAATTTAGGATTAGGGTTAATATGCTTGAGAAAGATATTAGCTTTAATTGCGAATCCCTCCGGTCAAGAATAATAGAAATTGAATTGGATATATTTTAAAAAGGTTACATGTTAAACACTAGGGGAAATAATTCCTAAATACATTATTGCATGCTTGAAGTCGTTCGTAGTTTATTGCTTTCTAATTTGCTTAGTTAAGTCTCATAAGTAGTTTAGTTGTTAATTTTAGTATTTTTAATTCATTTAATTTATCACAATTTTCCGGTTAGATAATAAAGCTAAAGTTAATATTAGTACTCAAAATCTCTGAGAGATCGACTCGGACTCACATCCGCTATATTAAAATTGATAGGTGCGCTTACCTCGTATCAAGTCTTAGTAGGGGAACCTAATCCATTGAATGCTCAAGGTTAAACTCATAGGCGACCTCAAATGGAGACATATTTGTTATGTTATAAGGCAGTCTTGTTATAGGCAAATTCAATGATTAGCAGGCACAGATCCCAATCACCGATGTTCTACTTGATAGTAACTCGTAGCAAAGTTCCCAATGTTCTATTGATAACCTCAATTTGTCCATCAGTTTGTGGATGGCAGGATGTGCTGTACCATAGCTTAGTTCCCATTCACCTCTAGAGTGTCCTCTAGAAGTAGCTCATGAATTTCAAGTCTCGGTCCAAAACAATGGTCCTAGGAACTCTATGAAGCTTGATTATTACCTACAAGAAAACAAAAGAGATAGCCGAAGCATCATTAATTTTCGAACAAGGCATGAAATGTGCTATCTTGTTAAATTGATCTATGATCACCATGGAGTCTTTCCCTCAGGATGTCCTTGGTAACCTAAACATGAAGTCCATACTTAACGCAAACCAGGGTTTGGTCAGAATGGGCAAAGGTAGATAGTATCCTTGCTCGGCTTAGCTCTTCACTTTTCGGTAAGTTACATGCCTTTCCAGTATGGATTAGACATCTTTCTTCATCCTTAGCCAAAAGAATCTGGATGAGAGTACCTCATGGGTTCAACGATGGCCAAAGTGTCCTATCAATCCATCTCTATGCACCTCATGCACTAGCAATTCCCTTATAGAACAAGTTAAGATATACATTCTCCCCTTTTTGAACAAGCATCCGTCTTCCTTGTAATAATCGTCCAAAACCTGTCCCTCCTCACACTGGGCATAAATAAGACCAAAGTGTAAATCCTCAACATACAAATTCTTTATTGTTGAAGAACTAAGTAACCTTATTTGCAGTTCAATTAGGAAGGTACATCGTCTCGATAGGGTGTCAGCCATTATGTTGTTCATTCCATTCTTTTATTTCATGACATAGGAAAATCTCTCCATGATCTCGACAATTGTACTAAAATTTCTTATAAACCTGTGATATAATGATGCTAAACCTTGGAAACTCCTTAAGTAGGCCAAAGTGGTCGGTACTAGCCATTCGGTGATCACTCTAATCTTCTCTTCATCAACTCGTATGCTACTACCACTTACAACAAACCCCAAGAATATCACTTCAGGTTAGCAAAAGTCACACTTCTTCAGATTGGCGTAGAGTTGTTCAGCTCAGAGTTTTGTAAAGACTCTTCAAAGATGTTGCTGGTGAGTCTTAAGGTTAGGACTATACACCAAGGTGTCATCAAAATAAACTACGACAAACTTTCTTAATAAGTTTTAAAGCACATGATTCATTAAGTGCATAAATGAGCTCGACGCGTTGGATAATCAAAATGGCATTACAAGCCATTCATATAATATATGGTACGTTTTGAATGTAGTCTTCCACTCGTCACCTTCAGGCATTCAGATCTAATGGTATCTAAATTTGAGGTCAATCTTGGAGAACACTCTTACTCTACTTAATTCGTTTAGCATATCATCAAGCCTAGGTATGGGATACCTATACTTGATGGTGATTCGATTGATTGTTTGGTTGTCTACATACATTCTCCAAAACCTATCTTTCTTCAGCACTAACAAGGCCGATACGGCATAAGGGCTAAGGGACTTGCACACATACCCCTTCTTCAACTTCTCATCTACTTGCTTTTATAGCTCAATAGCCTATTTAGGGTTCAGCTTATAGGTAGGCTTGTTTGGAAGTACGGCTCCTAGCTGTAAGTCAATTGCATGTTCAACACTTCAAATGGGAGGCAGTCCTTCTAGTAGCTCTTCTAGGAACAGATCGGCGAACTCTTCCAATAATGTTTTCACCTTGACAAGCTGCTCCTTCTCCTCGAACTTTATCTCCAGTATCCTTTAAACCAGTAAATAGGTCAATCCTTTAAGCTCCATTTCTCTTTTTAGCTTGACTCGGATCATTACCAAACTTTCTTTAAGGTTAGGCTAAGTTGGAACTACATGACCTATACTTGCTTGGTAGTTATAAGACTTAATTTCATCCTCCTACCTTCATGCTCTACAGAATGTGTATTCCTCCTTCCATCATATACCCCATCTCAATCGAACATCCATGGTTATAGAATGTAGGATGCACTCATGGGTAGCACATCACAAAGAACTTCATCTCAATATTTGCCAATGCAGATCAGTACAAACACCTGTTTATTCACCTGTAGGGCTCCTGTATCATTAGGCCAATGAAGTTAATAAGGTTTCGAGTAGGGCTTGGTTGGTAATTTCAATTACTAGACCATAAATGTGGAGGTCGCATTGGTGTAGCTCCCACTATCAATGATTAGGGCACACAGTAACTCATCCACCTTGCATCTAATGTGGAAGAGATTTTCTCTCTATTCGTCTTCGAGTATAGGACTGATACTCATTGTCCTCCTTAACACTAGAGTGGTCGACATAAAGTTGCCTTTCTTACTATAGATAACTTCTTCCTCGGATAGCTCGGCTTGTCTGTCCCCTTTCAGCTCTTCTACTTCCTCATTAATACTGTCTACTTCGACAATCAGCACCTTGGCTCGAATCACCATAGTTCTTCTATTCAAGCACTGAGTGGCCATGCATCCAAATCCTTGGCATTTAAAATACTTGATCTCACTCGTCATCCTCCCCAAACTCTAGCCTTTCTCAAACTTCCTAGAGACTTCGTTTTCCTCTGCTTAGGTAATTTGAGCAAGTCGAATCTCATCAACCTTACTTGGTTCTGTTCACATAAGTTTGCTCGAACTAGTTCGGTTGTTGCTAGGTCGGCTAACTAATGGTCGGAACCTTCTTGTTCAACACCTTTCTATCCTATGGGCAACTCAAATTACATTGTCAAGTGTCCTCATATGTATGGTTTCTAGGATATCTTCGATCTTGTATTTTAATTCATCGATGAATTGGGATACAGTTTGGTCTTTTGGTTCATTAACTTTGCATTAAATCATCAACATTTGGAATCCTTTGACATAAGCTTCAATAGTCGATCCTCCTTGCCTTAGCTGCTACAACCTTTTGAAAGCATCCAATAAATAGTAGCTTGACACAAACCTTCTCCTCATAACCTTCTTCATCTCATCCCAACTCCTAATTTCTCATTCTCCTTCTCTTCATTAGGAGGCTTGCAAGTTTTTCCACTATAGTGCAGCATGACCAGTAAACTCCAATGCAACAAGTCTAAACTTTGCATCATCGAACACTTCGTAGCATTCGAATTGCTTTTCAATCTTATTAACCTAATCCAGGTAGTCCTCAGCATCACCACTTCTAGAAAAGCTTAGAATATGCATCCTTAACCCTTCAACTCTAGGGGCTTGTACATTCCTTTCTTCAAGCTCATAGTACTCCTCCACTTCATCACCTCCTTCCTCTTCCTCCTCAATCTCTTCAAGGGCTAGCCTTCGTCTGGCATCCTTATCCATTCCTTTAGCTCGGGGTGGTTGAGTTAGAACATTAGCTTAGCCATACTAGCCATTACCTCGCTTTTGCTACTTACGTCCTTAAGTTGGGATATTTTTAGCTCGTTATCTATCTTATTGGAAAATGATCACTAAATTAGTTATCAAGTCGGTGAGCTTATCGAATTAATCACCCACTAACTGAGGTGTGAAGCTTCCTTCTTGCCCTTGACTTTGTTGCATACTACTTTCTTGGCTTCCTAGAGTTCCTTAAACACTTGAATCTGACATTGTTGGTCTAACTCACAAGATTGATGTTTTTTTTTTTTTTTATAAAAAATACCACTCAGAGTCCTTTTTTATTTTTTTATTTTTTTTTTATGAATAACAATAGTAGAATAGTAACTAATGCTCTCACAACTACGTACAATGAACAAGCTGATAACTACTTTGTTTTTGCATATAAAAAACAAGGGGAAACAGAGTATCGAATGTCTTCAACACTATCTACCTTCTAAACTACTAATGTTAATAGAACCTTGAACACATAAAACTAGTAGCAAATTACTTAGAGAAAAAGGTAGCAGAAGTTAGCCTTCGAATGTAATCTAGGCTCTGATACCAAGATGATATGGGTTCGTGAATGAACATACGAGCCTAATATCACGCTTAACCAATGGGTGGGTTCGAACTGTAAGATGGTCCAAAAGATAAATGAGAGTCGTAGGTTAAGAAGGGGTTCCCATGCATTGATGATGGATGTGACACACCAATGCCTCATATGAGCTCGAGTTACACTTGATATGATGCACAAGTATGGCCGAAGGTCACTCGCCATTAATCCATACTCAATCAGTTAGATAAGAATAGCTCAAGAGTAAGCAAAAGAACACTTAGCTTGAGATAGTGTAAAAGTTTAGTGAATTCTCTATATGTTTTCTTATGGCTATTACAATTTGCAAATATTTATAGTACCCAATTAGGGTAAGTCCTAGGTTGCGGGAAATTACAGGAAAATGATTCTTACTAGCTAAGGAAAAAGGAGAATAATTTATAGGGGTAGCAATCTGATCATGCAAAAGAATATCCTTTGTCAGAAAGGACAGTACAAATGTTAGAAAAGGATAACGTACATGAAGTTTGCTCATCTACGGTCCCCATGACATCGTTATCCAAGCAGGGTGAATTCCAATTAGGTAAGGTCAGCGTTGGCAATTCGGTAGCTCGGATAGTTAAGATTGGACCGGGGATGACTCAAGGGGTAACTCATTTTCTGGTCAACCTCAGATGATTGGCTCCTGGTAGTTGTTAGCTCAACCTTGACACTAGTGAGGTTGACTATATCTTGATTCATTGCTTGGATTGGGGTTTGTTGCAAAGGGGTAAAGTTGACATGTTGGTTGACCACCTCAACAGCTTCTTGAATGACATAGAGAGTAAAGTAATTCGACAAGTTAGATTGAGGAATGCTTTGCTCCTTGGCATTCAGTTTGCTTTAGATATCTTAGTAAGTCAACTGGGCAAGCCTATGAGCTTAAGAGCGCGTAACTGGTTTGTGATCCCTATTACTACCCTCACAATTACAAGATGGGAGTTGCCTTGTAAAAATGAGGAGACCTAATGATAAGGTGGTGATGACTGCCTCATTTGGGACATGCTTAAAGGTTAAAAAGTCATAAAGGGACCCCTAAGGCTAGGGTATTGCCCTCCCTCCTTAAGCTTAACACTGTCACCTAGTTTGGCTATCTAAAAAATTACTACAATAGTTATCTTATTCATCAATTCAGCATAACGGGCATCTCAAACATAAGATGAGGACATCATTAACTTAACAAAAACACTTAATTTAATAAAATGAGAGTCATCTAACAAAGGGATTAATTTAGTCAAAATATATCCACTGATTGTTGAAATTCTACATCCTCGGTATAGGCTAGCCATCTAGCATTTCTAATTTGTATGCTTCATTGCCAAGGTCATCTTTTACCCTTACTGGGTCTTCCCAATTTGAGGTAAGTTTTCCTTATCCTTATCTCAATCCCATAACTTCAAGTTTTCAGTAGACCATGTCACTAAGCTTAAAGACTTTATGCTTGACCATCTTGTTATTGTATTGAGCCACTATTAGTAGGTAGTAAGCCTAGTTTTAGCTAGGCCATATATCTCATCAATCATATTAAGGTTAGTTGCAAGTGTAGTTTGATTGGTTGTAAATTCATAGCTTTAGACCCTGTTGGTGGGGAGTTCAAGCTTGATTGGTAAAATGGCCTTAGTGCCAAATGCCAAACAAAAAGGAGTCTCCCTTATAGATGTTCTATGTATGGTCTTGTACCTTCGCAAAATATTAGGTAACTTATCTAACTACCTGCCTTCCAGTCAGTTAGCTTTCTTCTTCAAACTATTTAGTATGGTCTTGTTGACTGCAACAACTTAGCCACTAGTTTAGAGATGAGAAACCAATATAAAGTGTAACTTGATGTTGTGCTTCTCACAGAAGTTCCAAAACTTCCCACTATCGAATTGCTTTCCATTTTCAGTGAATATAGCATAAGGAACCCCAAAACGAGTATGTCTCTCAAAACAAATCCTTCAATGGCTTACATTGTGATAGATGCAACAATCTTCGCCTCTAACCATTTGGTAAATTAGTCTAATGTTACTATCATGAATTACCATCTTTCGAATGCTTTTGGGAAACGGCCTAAAATGTTAAGGCCCTACTAGGTAAAAGGCTAAGGGTTGAAAATGGAGAGCAGGTCACTTGATGGTATACATTGAATTAGGGCATGTTTTTGGCATTTGGGGCACCTATGCACCCTTTCTTTTGCATCTTTTCTTATGGTAAGCTAGTAATACTCAAGTCTTAAAGCTTGGATGAAGGGGCCTTAGTTTGTTCGCAATTGTTGCATAAACAAACATATAGCTCGTCAAAGGTTTATCATTCCTCTTCAAGTCGTAAGTATAGACACTTAATTTTTGCCCCATTTACTTTATTTTATTTCATTTCAATATGATAAGGGGTTTTAAATTAGAGAAAAAAGGTATAAAAAATTATTAAAGAAAATCCAAAAACATAAGAAATTTAGAAAAAAAATAAGAAGCCTAGAAAAATATTTAAAAAATAGAAAATTTAGAAAAAGCAAAAAAAAAAAACCCAAATAATAATAAGAAAAAATATAATAATAATAAAAGCAAAGTAAAGTTTTTTTAGAGAAGTGTTAGGATTCTTACTTTATTTATTTATTTATTTTAGTTAGTTATTTTTATTCAAGTAAATAAATTTATAAATAAAAAGAGAAAGGGGAAGGAAGTCGAACCAGGTTTTAATAAAACCTAGTCCATTTGATTTAGACCGAGTAGGTCCCAAGGCCTTGTGTACATTTGTGTGTATACCCCACTTTTATTTCAAGCGTGTGTGTGCATACTCATGTGGGGGTATGTGGCACATGCCTTGCAAGTTTAGTTTAATTTGTATCATAATTGTATTAATATTTTTGTAGGTTTAGTTTTATTCATTTAAATCATTTAAGGGGAGGGATTTAATTTTCTACAAACATATGGTAGAAATGATCAAACCCGAACCGTATTAGGACCTTATGACGGGGGGCCATAGTGTAGGCTTCGGATGCTGTGATGTAACCATCACTCAGGGTTGATTAAGCTATCCCTACTTAAGCTTGATGTGACTAATGAAAATGTTCTTTAACAAGTGAGGTCGCATAAGCTTAAAAACCTTTAGAACCCACTCTTTATGCATTCACAACATCTAGAATCGACGAATAATCAAGCAAGATGGAAATAAAAATATAGAATGGCTTGGAGTTTCCTTGATTTCCCTTATAATTTTAACGTATTGTAAATATAGAATTGTTGTAAATAGGTTTTGTCATAGTAAATAATGGTTGATCAATCTTTTAACATATTTTTTCTTTTGTAATTTAGATTAGGAAATGGCCTGTTCATCCAACTCCATCTACTTCAGGGAAAAGTTTGTAGGTAAGCGCATTTGCGTCAAGCCTATCTTGGAACAATGGTTTAGACACTTCAATCCAAGGGAACAAGAGACCATCGTCAATAAAATCAGGCCCTTTCTATCACTTCCTAAAGTAAAAATAGAGATTAATTTGATTAAGGCTCTTACCAACTTTTGGGAACCCAAAGAAGTGGCTTTTCGAGTTAGGCCTCACCTGATTAGCCCAACACTTGAAGAGTATAACCAATTACTTTAAGTCCCTTCCTTAGAAAATATATATACCCCAAATTTGGAAGTGGACCCCATGAATCCCTTTTCAAGATTCCTGGGTATTAGAAAATTTGAAGTGAACAAAGTCCTCAAAAGCTGTAATGGTAACTACATCAAACTAGAAGACTTAAAAGCCTAGTTCGCCATTGAGTCTAAATCCAACCAACAGGACATCTTTTATGGCAATCTCAAAGATTAGGGATAGAACAGAATAAAATCCTTTATCCTAGTTGCATTCAGGACCTTCCTATTCCCTAATGGAAAGTGCCCCATCCATTTTAGGGTCACTAAGTTAGTGAGCCAATTTCTTGGAGACAAATCATATGTCCTGGCGCTCCTCGCAAAACAAATCAGAAGCCTCAATATTTTGAAAGAAAAGAATGATGGTGCACTAAAGACTAGCATGGCATTATTGATAGCATGGTTCATGAGCTACATTAAATGTTATGGGCTTGATCTAATCCAAGGAAAGTTTGCTCACAATATTGATCTGATCGATTCTTTTGTCAATAAGGTCCATCTACTAGAAGGAAAATCTACTTACTACTAGGTGGAAGTGTTAAGAAACTTCTAAGTTGTCAATATCTTATGGATAGCAAGATGGATCAACTTTAAAAGGGTAATCTTAGTCTGCAAAAATTATCAAGCAATACCCCTAATTTGGATGAAATTGTGCACAAGTTATTACTCTAACAATATGATCAGACAATTTAAAGGTATCCAAGATATAGTCTATAGGCCTCCGCTAAATATCACCACCTTAGATTATGAGGACCTTTAGATTTTGCTACTACAGAAGATGTCCAAACTTAGAGTAATCAAACAATTATGGGAAACAAGGACTGTCAACCTAAACATCAATTTAGGAGAGTGGTTAAGAAAAGTAGACAAGCACCAGGTTACCAAAGAATATTTGTACAATCAACTCCATAAAGCTAGGGAGATCTAGTATCAAGCTCCAAGGGTTATCCAACTGACACTAGCTGAACCAGGTTTTGAAATCAAGACTTATATGGACTAAATACAAGCCCATGTGGAAATAATCTAAAGAGCAAGACATGTGGGAGGATCTTTTTCAAGAATCAAAATAGAGTTCCCGAGCCTTGGAACATCAGTTTAAGATGACCCAAAAGAGGCTTAAAGAACTTGAAGAAATGGAAGAGCCCAAGAGGAAGGAAGTAACAATAGGATTTAGTAAGTAGAAAAAGGGAACGCTTGCCAAGCGCTAGAAGAACATTTAGAATAGTCTTCTTAAATGTATTTTCTTTTTTTTTTTTTGTTTCAAATAATGTAAAAGGCAACTCCAAAAGATACAAAAATTAAAAAAAAATTCCATCTTGCTAGTTATTCATTAATTCTATTCCTTTTGCATCCGTATGCCATTCATTTCTTTCATTCATCTCTTTTAAAAAATATTTGTGTGCTAACTTGTTGAGAAGTGGTCTTAAATAGGTTGCCAAGATAGCTCCCAAGTGTCAAACCTTCTAGAGAAGTCCTATCTGAACCCGCTTACAGACCAGAATGGCTAACCAAGGAAATGACAATATCAACACCAACAATAGTGTCAACCCTGAAATTGTTGATCCTTGCGAGCTGAGGTTCCACTCTTTAAAATGAATAGTAGGGAAGATTGCTAATTAATTGAGCTTCCTCGTCGATAGCATCACTTTGCTCAAATCCACAACTCCATCAAATGAAGAAAGCTCCAAAGCTCGATATGGAAAAAACACTAAAGCCCAACCCTTCAAAGCAGAAGAAGCCTACCCTAAAGTCAACTAAGCCTTTGAATCCTTTGAGACAAAAGGAGTCTATTCGAAGGTCAACCCAACTTTCAAGCTAAACACTTACTTATTTTCAATCAACCCAAAGCCCGAAGCTGATCAAGACAAACTGAAAGAGCTTGAGAAGCGACTGACTCAACAAATCACTGAAAAGATGAAAATGCTCAAAGGGTACGATGGATTTGTGCAGGCTGGTATAACAGATTTTTCTACTTATGATTGTGGAAGCTTCCCAGAGAAGTTTAAAGTACCTATTTTTGAGAAGTATAATGGAACTGGGTGCCCTAAACTACACACCAAGTTGTACGTACGCAAAATGGGCAAGTATATGCAATATAAGCAGCTCATGGTCTAAACTTTTCAGGACAGCCTGACAAGCCTTGCTTTGACTTGGTATGCTCAATTGGACCTGAACTAGAGAAACACATTGGAGAAGTTGGCTAAGGTGTTTTATGACCAATATAGATTCAATGTTGAAGTGGTGCCGACGATGATGGATTTAGTTGCCTTGAGGAAGAGGCACAATAAGTCTTTCAAAGAATACGCCCAAAGGTAGAGGTCCCTAGTTATAGGGGTATCCACTCCTATGATTGAGAAAGTGCTAACTTCGAATTTTATCAACGCTCTCAAGAGACCTTATTTCTCTCACTTGATTGGGTAAGCCTCTTCCAATTTTGCAGAAGTAGTAACAGTAGCAGCAGCAGCAGCAGCAAGATGCCAGATTGAAAGTGCCATCTCCTCCAACAAGCTACAAGAACCATCGGATAAAAGACCAACCTCTACTAAACCCACCACTAACAAGCCTAGAGAAGCTATTGTAGGCATGTTCAATTTGAATACCAGGCCCAATGCTCGGGTTTCTTTCAGGGCAAATCCTCCACCAACTCAATGACAATACAAAAGCCAACTGTAAGTCAAGAGGCCCCTTAGGCAGTTCATTGAAATACGCGTTCCACTTAGTCAGATACTTGAAAAACTAAGAAAGGATAATATCTCCATTTTGAGGCTCCTAATGAAATACAAGCTAAGATTCTTTGATCCTAATACAAGGTGTCAGTATTACTTAAGGTAAGTGAGCCATTCAATAGACTTATGCTAAAGGTTAAGGAACATAATTTAAGACTTAACTGATGAAGGCACAGTCTAGTTAGATTTTGTAGAGGCTCCTACTCTAAACATCAACAACAACCCCCTGCCTAACAATGGGCCCATCATCAATATAATATTTGACAATTCAGATCTTGCCATCAACATTATTGGTTCCAACTGAGAGACCTAGATCTATAGATTCTACAAGCAAGAGGAGAAATAAGTTCCACAAACTAAAAAGTACACCTTCCATGTGCCTTCAACTCCTAAAAGTTATAAAACCACCCCTCTACTATCAGGTAGTAAATCAGGGGCAATCAAGCTCACTTATAGGAGGGATTACCTACTCTGGCAGAATCTATGATCCAAGGGAAGAGTTGAAAAAGAAGGTTGTGTTAGAAAGACCAAACAATGAACTGGTAAAACATGAAGAAAGATTGTCTGCCTTCACCAAGATAATCAAGTCTATTGAGTATAAAGTAATGGATCGGCTTACTAAGACTCCAGCACAAATGTCCCTCATAAGTTTATTAATGGTGTTAGAACCGCATTGGAAAGCTTTGTTCAGAACATTGAGGGAAGTCAAAGTCCCTTGTAAAATACCGGCTAAAAGAATAGGGTTTGTCACTAACTCTGTCCTCACTATGGATCAAATTTTTTTCTCTACTAAGGAACTGGGCGAAATAAAGGATGAATCACGGTCCAGTAGTTTATAGAGTTTTGTAATAAATTACCTTTATTCTACAAATAATTGTACTTAAAAGAAGCTTCCTTTAAATAAGAATCAATCTCTTTTCTCTTCACTTCTTCCTTACTTACACTCTTTCTTTTACATACTTTTCTTTCCCATATCCAATGCTCCGAATAAGGGCCATGGATACCTTATGTAGATAGGTGATGAAAATATTGACATCACCTCCGGCCTTACTGGGTTAGTCGTTAGGGGTGATGTCAATGACCATAATGATGTGCAAGAAAACTAGCAAAAACATGAAATGAGTAAGATTTCCATTGATGAGCCAATTGAGACGATTAATGTTGGGATTGATGACAATGCCAAAACATTGAAAATTGGAGGAAATCTGAAAGAAGAGCAAAAGGCTAAAATGATCGCACTACTATCTGAATACCAAGATGTGTTTGTGTGGTCTTATGAAGATATGCTTAGATTAGATCCATCAATTGTAGTCCATCGCTTACCTACATGAAAGGATGTCAAACCTAAGAAATAGAAGTTAAGAAGGTTCCAATCGGATGTCTTATTGAAGATTAAGGAAGAAGTCAGAAAATTACTAGAGGTCGGTTTCATTGAGGTATCTGATTATCTCGAATGGGTAGTTAACATAGTGGCAGTAATGAAGAAGAATGGAAAAGTTAGAGTGTGCATGGATTTTCAAGACCTTAATCAAGCAACCTCTAAAGATAATTTCCCCTTACCCCATATTGATATCTTGGTTGATAACACAGCTGGAAACCATCTTTTCTCTTTCATGGATAGATTCTCTGGATATAATCAAATTCAAATGTTCAAAAAAGATAAAGCCAAGATAACATTTATCGCAACTTGGGGTACATTTTACTACAAAGTAATGCCTTTTGGACTCAAAAATGCCGAGGCAACCTATCAAAGAGCCATGGTATCAATCTTTCACGATATGATGCACAAAGAAGGTGAAATATATGTTGATGATATGATTATTAAGTCCAAGGAAAGAGAAAATCATGTAGATAATCTGAGGAGATTGTTTAATAGGTTAAGAAAATTCCAATTGAAGCTTAACCCAAAGAAATGTACCTTTGGAGTGACTTTAGGGAAATTATTAGGTTTTATAATCAGCCAAAGGGGCATTAAAGTGAATCCTAATAAAGTCAAAGTGATAACTCTTATTTTAAACACATTTCATATGGTGATTTTATAGTATTTCCCTTACATCTTTTGTTTTCTTTAAAGAAATTGATACTTAATTGAGTAAAATTTTGATTTCAAGGTTTGAATGCGTTCTTAGATTGAAAACGAAGAAAAGGAATCAAGTTTCACTCAATTTAGAGTTCAAATGAATGAGTTATGAAGTTTTGAAGTTACATAAACAATAGGAATTTTGGTCAGAAAATTACACAGCCTGAGACACAACTGTATCCCAGGCTGTATCTGGTGACAAAAAAGAAAACCTTACAATATATTATAAAAGGACTTACTAGGATTTTGCACATAACATTGGACATTCAAAAGAGAAGAGACTTGAAGAGAAGGAGGAGCAAAAGGCGAAAGCAACACCTAACTTCAAGATTTAAAAGATTTTTCATCAACAAAAGGGGTTTTTCATGTTTTATTTCTTGATTTTGTTGCAATTCATTTTTAGTTTTGGAACTTAGGGTTTCACATGACTATTAGATTGATTGATAATTTTCAATAAAGTTTCTATCTTTTCTTGATTCAATTATATTATTTAATTGTTAATTGATATTTCTAGAGTATTAATTTATGATATTATGCATGATGATTGAGAAATCACATATGTAATGAGATCTTGACATAATTGAAGAGAATTACATGTGTACTTAGAGATAAGATACATGTTTCTTCCAGAAAGTTGTTCTTTTGAGTGAAAATTTATTATACATTAATGCAATTCTAAATTATATTACTAAGTGAAGAGATTTCGGTAAACAATTTAGGATTAGGGTTAATATGCTTAAGAAAGGTGTTAACTTTAATTGTGAATCCCTCCGGTCAAGAATAATAGAGATTGAATTGGATACATTTTAAGCGGTTACATGTTAAACACTAGGGGAAATAATTCCTAAATACGTTATTTGCTTTCTTGAAGTTGTTCTTAATTTTATCACTTTTTAAATTGCTTAATTAAGTCTCATAATTAGGTTAGTTTGATAATTTTATTATTTTTAATTCATTCAACTCATCACAATTTTTCGATTAGATAATAGAGTTAAGGTTAATATTAGTACTTGAAGTCTCTGAGGGATCGATTCGGACTCACATCCACTATATTAAAACTGATAGATGCACTTGCCTGATATCATAAAGCAATAGTTGACTTACCCTCTTCACGTACACTTAAAGAATCAGAGGCTTGTTAGGCCATTTAAACTATATAGCCCAGTTCACATCTCAGCTTACGGACAAGTGCTGTCCTTTGTTTAAGTTATTGAAAAAGAATGCCAAGATCAATTGAGACGAAGAGTACGAGCAAGCCTTTACAATGATCAAATAATACCTCACGAACCCTCCAATTTTAGTAGTTCCAAAACCTGGGAAGCCTTTATTTCTATACCTAACAATATTACCAGAGTCTATGGGGTGCATGCTCGACTAGAAAGACAAAGAAGGAAGAGAACGGGCTATGTATTACTTGAGTAAGAAATTCACTAAAAGGGAATAGAATTATTCAAATATTGAAATAACCTGTTATGCTTTAGTCTAGGTAATACATCATCTTAAACAATACACACTTTATTACTAGGTTGAATTGCTGACTTAGCACAATCCCTGAAGTACTTAGCAAATAAGCCAGCCCTAATTGGCAGAATCTCAAAGTAGCAAATGTTCCTATCAGAGTTCAACATTATGTACATGAACCAAAATTTAGTTAAGGAGCAAGCTCTAGCAAATCAGTTAACAGAAAATCCCTCCGATAGTACCCCTCCAAGAGGTATAAGTCAATTTCCCTAATGAGGATATCTTAGCAATCGAGGGAAGCTTTGATAAATGAGAAGATGGTGAGCTACCGAAATGGAAGATGTTCTTCGATGGGGCAGCTAATGTGTTTGGGTGTGGAATTAGGGCAATACTAATATCCCCTGAAGGTACTTAATTCCCTGTGGCTATAAGGCTTATTTTCCCATACACTAATAATATTGCTAAATACGAAGCATGCATCATAGGACTCAAAATGGCCTTAGATAAAGATATTCAAGAATTAGAAGTATATGGGGACTCTTTACTCATTATCGGCTAAGATTGAGGAGAATACAAGACGAGGGGTCCTAAACTAGTACCTTTTCACCTGCACTTAACTGAATTAATGGAGAAATTCAAAGAAATCACCTTCAATCACATACCGAGGACTCAGAATCAATTTGCTGATGCCTTAGCCACTCTAGCATCTATTATCCAGATATTTGGTGGAGTTAAGATTCAGCCTCTTACTATTGAAACTGAAGACGAGCCTACCTATTGCCTAGCAGTTAAGGGTATGAATGAACAAAAGTCGTAGTGTCATGATGTTAAGACATTCCTATAACAAGGCACATACCCTGAAGAAGCCGAGAAAAAGGATAAAAAGATGATTAGGAGATCGGCCACTCAATTCTTAATAAGCGAGTCTACTTTATACTGGTGTTATTTTGACGGTACACTTTTAAGGTGTTTGGACGACAAAGAGGCTAAGATGTTAATGAAAGAAGTATACGAAGGAGTATGTGGCTCTCACATGAACGGTTACATGCTAGCTAAGAAAATTATAAGGCTAGGGTATTACTGGTCAACAATGGAAGGCAATTGCATCAAACATGTTAGACATTATTGCTTATGCCAAGTTTATAAAAATAAGATAAACACCTTGCCTCAAGAACTGTACACACTCTTAGCACCGTAGCCTTTCTCAATGTAGGGAATAAATATCATTAGCCCGATTACTCTAAAAGTATCTAATGGGCATTGCTTTATACTGGTTGCCATTGATTACTTCAGCAAATGGGTTGAGGCCTCGTCTTATTCAAGCGTTACTAAAGAGGTCGTATTTAAGTTCATCAAGAGAGATATCTTGGCTTAATATAAAACTCTAGAAACGATCATCACTAATAATGGCACCAATCTTAACAACAAGTTTATGTCAAAATTATGCCAATAGTTTAAGATCATTCACTGGAACTCTACTCCTTATCGACCCCAAATAAATGGAGCTGTTGAAGTAGCTAATAAAAACCTCAAAAGAATCATCGAAAAAATGATTGTTACATATAAGGACCGGCATGAGATGTTGCCATTCACACTTATGGCCTATTGAACTTCCATCAGAACATCGATTGGGGCAACACCTTACTCTTTGGTATACGGTACTTAAGCAGTGTTACTAGTAGAGGTTAAGATCCCATCGCTCAGGGTACTATCAAAAACCCAGTTGGACGAAGTCGATTGATGAGAAGAGATTGACAGCCTTGTAGCATAATTAGTGTTATCAACAAAGAGTAGCTTGAGCTTTCAACAAAAGGGTATGACCTCGAAACTTTAATGAAGGTAATTTAGTGTTAAAAAAGGCTCTCCCCAATGCACAAGACTTTAAAGGGAAATTTGCTCCCAATTACAATGGCCGTTATGTCGTGAAGTGAGTACTACCAAGAGGGGCTTTAATTTTGTCTCAAATGGATGGTCTAGATTTGAGAGATTCTGTAAATGCTGATGTTGTAAAGTTGTACTACCCATGAGAAGTCAATGGAAATTTTTATTTAGAACACAAAATGCTAATCATTTTGAATGTCACTATGGTCTAATTTTCATTATCTGCAAGCAAAGTTGGTATCCTTGGATGTTGTCAACATTGGAAACCATTGAAAGGTCCAACTCTCTGTACTTTGTTTAATTGAACCCATACACTGAAAACATAAGAGAAGTTGAGAAATGAGATCTAAGACATTGGTAATTGACTAAACTCTTTAAAATACTTCATTACGAATTGATCCCCCTCGATAAAGAGTTTTATTGTCTATTTTTTAGGGAAATGCTAAATCCAAGTAAGCAATCACCATACAGCAGATCTTTATTAGTCAGGAATAAGGGCTTCAGTTCATAAAAGTTCCAAAAAGACAATGGGTAGCATTCTGTATCAAGTTAATTTCCATGATTTCTCTAAAAGGGCCAACAAAGTCTCAAACGTTTTGTATCAAGATCATTTGGATTGACAACAAAGGATCAAAGCATAAGCCAATCAATTCTGATGGCACTTTTCAAAAAGGTTTTAACAGTTCGGCTGATATCAACAGAGACCAAGTAAGTACTTCCACACAATGTTAGTACATTGATTTTTTTTAACATTGCATTTGCATTTAGAACATGACCAGTTTTTACTCTTGACGATCTTTTGAGCCAACCTGTAAGGTACTCTCTACATTTGGTGCTTAGCCAACCTATGAAGGCACAATCTTAACTAAGTCTTTTAATGAGCCCATAGGGTTACTAGTTTCGAGAGATGCTCTTGCCTAGGTTAGTAAGCCTAGAGAGGTACGATTAGGTTTTTCAAATCAATCCCAACTTAAGGTTGCTAATCCCTGAGAGACGCTTCCGCCTAGGTTAGTGAGCCTAGAAAAACACGACTAGGTTCTTCAAATCGATCCCAGCTTAGGGTTGCTAGTCCTCGAGAGATGCTTACACCTAAGCATAACTAGGTTCTTCAAATCAATCTTAGCTTAGGATTGCTAATCCAAAAGAGACGCTCCCACCTAGGTTAGTATGCCTAGAGAAGTACGGTTAGGTTCTTCAGATCGATCCTAGCTTAGGGTTGCTAGTCCCCGAGAGATGCTCTCGCTAGTTTAGTGAGCCTAGGGAGGCATGACTAGATCCTTCAGATCGATCCCAGCTTAGGGTTGCTAGTCCCTGAAAGATGCTCCCGCCTAGGTTAGTAACCTTAGAGAGGTACAGCCAAGTTCTTTTAATTGATCCCGGCTTAGGGTTGCTAGTCCAAGAGAGACGCTCCCGCTTAGTCACAACTAGGTTCTTTAGATCAATCCCAACTTAAGGTTGTTAGTCCTCGAGAGATGCTCCTGCCTAGGTCAGTGAGCCTAAAGAGACACAACCAGATTCTTTAGATTGATCTCAACTTAGGGCTGCTAGTCCTCAAGAGACGCTCCCGTCTAGGTTAGTAAGCTTAGAGAGGTACAACAAGGTTCTTCAAATTGATCCTAACTTAGGGTTGCTAGTCCCCAAGAGATGCTCCTACTTAGGTTAGTGAACCTAGAGAGGTACGACAAGGTTCTTCAGATCGATCCTAACTTAGGGTTGCTAGTTCCCAAGAGATGCTCCTACCTAAGTTAGTGAACCTAGAGGGGTACAAACAAGTTCTTCAAATCGATCCTAACTTAAGGTTGCTAATCCTTGAGAGACGCTTTCGCTTAGGTTAGTGATTCTAAAGAAGCACGACTCGGTTGTTCAGATCGATCCCAGCTTAGGGTTGCTAATCCCCTAGAGATACTCCCATCTAGGTTAATGAGCTTAGAGAGGTATGATTAGGTTCTTCAAATTAATCCAACTGAGGGTTGCTAGTCCTCAAGAGATACTCTTGCTTAGGTTAGTAAGCCTAGAGAAGCACGACTAAGTTCTTCAACTCGATCTCAGCTTAGGGTTACTAGTCCCTAAGAGACCCTCCTGCCTAGGTTAGTGAGCCTAAAGAGGTATGGCCAAGTCCTCCAGATCGGTTCCAACTTAGGGTTACTAATCCCCAAGAGACGCTCCCACTTAGGTTAGTGAGTCTAGAGAGGCACAACCAGGTTCTCTAAATCGATTCCAACTTAGAGTTGCTAGTCCTTAAGAGACGTTCCACCTAACTTAGTAAGCTTAGAGAGGCACAACTAGGTTCTCTAAATCAATTTTAGCGTAGGGTTGCTTATCCCCTAAAAACACTCCCACCTAAGTTAGTGAGCTTAGAGAGGCACAACCAGGTTTCATTTCTTTACCAAATCCCTAGTAGATCTAGTCAAGAATATAAAGTCATCTTTAGGGCAAAATAAAAGATAGAAAAAATTGAAGAAATCATGAAAGATAGAAAAAATAAAAGATTTAAGGACTTTAAAAAAATAATAAATTTTTAAAGAGTCTAATAGAATAGATTTTTTTGCTAAAATATGGAAATGAGGAGAGAATCGTTATACTCGGGCTCAGATTTGAATCTAGCCTAAGTTTACCTAGTTCATATATGACATTTAATTGCACATATAAACAATGCATAGGCCAATGGCCTAACGAATAAACACATGGACTTTACATTTGGGTTTAGCTTAGAGGTTAAGAGTTCGATTCTCATCAAAGGTAGAGAATGCCTTTTATTTTATTTTTTCCTACACCTCATGTGCTGCTACATGTCAAAGAATCATTAGGCTATGTATCTGCTCATGACACACGTGGCACTTTGTGATTTGTCTAGACAACACATTTTCTTTCCCTCCATTTTCTTTTCCCCTTTCCTTTTCTTCCCTTTACTTTCTCTTTTAAAAAAAAAAAAAACAAACACACATACAGTAAGGGGGGAATTCATTTTTTTTCACACTCATAGCCACACACACAGAGATGCGAGGACTCTCTCTCTCTCTTAAACTTACGTACACACAACACAAGCTTGGAATCCACCCTCACCTTCTCTCTCTTACCATGGCAACAAAGACCAACCTTACCATCTCTCACTTTCAGATCTCCCTCATCCCCCTTCGATCACTCCTCCTCTCACTCTCAACTATCTACCCTATCTACAAACTACAATGACACGCAGTTGACTGCAACTTCCCAACCCATTCTCTCAACCCAATTCTACCCCAAAACTCCATCTACATGCGATGCCACCCCTATGACTTGAACCCAACATTAACTGTGGCAACAACAATGAACAAGCATCAAACCAACTTTGACCCAAGCTAATACTGTCCCTCACTCAAATGTGCAGTCTACGATGGTGTGACTATGCATACCCTAAGTACTCGAACCCCCTCCATTTGTACAAGTCATCACTAACAACTAGCATCGACAGTCCTCTAATCTTCATCATCATCCTCATTAACCGCACTACAGCAACTAAACCACAAACAGTACTTACACCAAACGCCAATTAACCCATGACCATCCATGTACACTTCGAATCACCATCGTAGCTTACCTTCTAAGCCAAACTGAACTTATAGATGAACTCTACAAACGGAAACACAAGACCCGACCCCATCTTGTGCTACAGTAAACAAAGCTATGATCATGCTCAACCACTCGAGCCGCCCATCTTTAAAACTATCACCCTAGCCAACTCAAAACACCAAGGCGCCATTGTAGAAGCCTTTATTGTTAATAAGAATTGCATAAAAATGGTCTTCCCTACTTAGTTTGGTGCCTAAATTTGTCTAAAGCATGTTGATTCACCGCCTACAGCTACTAGACTCCACCTCATGTGAACCTCACATGTGCTTAGGCTAACCAGATCTGAACTAACTCGAAGACTTGTGCCCATTACCAAGTTCAACCTGTGTGTTGTTGTCATATTTGGTCCAGCCCTCATTTCAGTTTTCTTTTATATTATATTATTTCATTTATTTATTTATTTACTTTTCTTCGTAAATGTATTGTACATTGTATAAAAAAAAAGGGATAAGAAAGAGAAAAGAAAAAAGAAAGATCCAAGAAAGAAAAAGGAAAATAGAAAAATAAAAAAAAAGGCTTAGTTTAGTTTTATGCTTTAATGCATGAATAAAAATAAAATAAAATAAAGAAAGAAAAAATAAAGAAAATAAAAAGATAGTAATAATGAAAATTTTTGTTTTATCACTTAGAAAAGTAAATTTTCCAAGTAAATAAAAATAAATCAACTCTTTTTCAAAATTAGGACCACTTCAGAATTTTTTAAAAACAAAACCTTGATTTAAGACCTTTTTAAAATCTTTTTTTAAATAAATCAAAACGAGTAAAAAACATAAACCCAATTAGTTTTCAAAAATTAAAATTAAAATCAATTCAATCCGCTATGTTTTCAATAAATAAACTACAAAAGTTTGATCCTGAATAACGGGTACATAGACACTTATACGTTGTATGGGTGAATTAAAATATGAAAAGTTTTATTTTTTTCATCTTTGTAAATATTTGTGTAAATTAATTAAATTAGTCACATGTAATATGATTAATCATTTAGAAATTAAAAAGGGTATATTTGAAAGGTAAAGTTAAATTCAGAAAGTTAAAAAGTGATATCCGTTTAAGGTTTAATAAATTAGCTCTCAGATTTAGATCTCTAGTTTTCAAAAGTCATTTCATAAATTGGTTTAATCAATAGACCGGTAGCTAAATTATAACCAATCTATTTAATGGGTTATAACTTAACTTAACTCTTTTTTCTCGAATCTAGTTAGGTGGTGACTCTAACACATTTTCAAATTAAAAAACTTTTTTCTTTAAACTCTAGTCGAGGGTCAGTATTAAGCGAATAGGGTTTAATACTGATCGGTTTAAAGAATACTTAATTTAAAAAGAACCAAGAGGGAAAAAACTAGGCTCGATAATGATAATAAAAATAAGTAAATAAGTTAGTAAAAATCATTTTAATGCATAGAAAATTGGGTTTTCCAAAAAAATAAATAAATAAATAGACTTTTCCCAAATTAGGACTATTTTAGAGTTTCTAAAAATAAAATACTAATTAGGACCATTTAGGAAAATTTCCTTAAATAAATCGAACCGGGAAAAAACATAAACTCAACCATTTTTGGAACTAAAATCAATAAACCCATTAAAGTTTTATAGAAAAAAAACTACATATATCTAATCCCAAATAGCGAGTATGTAAGCATTTATGGGGCGATGGTAAAAAATATAAAAACCTAATTTTCCTTTTTTTTTTCTTTTAGATTATTCAAGTTATGCAATTTTGGTAAATAATCAAGTTCTGTTTTATAAAATTGAAAGGTGATTTTTTAAGGTTAAGGTTAAAATTAGAAAGTTAATGGTACCCGTAAAGATTTAAAGATTATAAACCCCGGATCTAGATCTCTTATTATAAAACCATTTTACAAAATTAGTTTTCTCGTTAAGACCAATAGTTAGGTTATAATCAATCCACCCAATTGATTATAACTTGACTTTTTCCCGACTCCGGTCAGGTGGCAACTCTAAAGTAATTTCAAAATAAAAAAAAAAAAAAAACATGTTTTCTTTAAACCCTTGTCAAGGGCTTGTATTAAACGGATATGGTTTAGTACCGATTGGTTTAAAGAAGACCTTTTTTACAAAAATTGGAAAAAAACACAGGCTTAACAGTAAGCATTATAAGAGAAGGGAACTTATTCTTAGACAATAAAGCTTATCGTCTATTAGGGTGTAATTTGCTGTGTTGTAGAGCAATTTTTAGGTTTGTTACCAATTCGAGGAAAGCTTACCTTCTATCGAATAATTAATGATCTCATCCATCTTGGAGGGCTTAAATAGGACCATCCATAGTTTCGAGACATCATGTTGTCACTCATCTATTTTGTGCTTCAGTAGGTATTGGACGAAAACATTCTTTTTTCTTATGCTACTTTGATACACTCATTGAGGCAAGCCTATATATCATATCTCCTTCTTCGTTTTCAGTTCATAGTACTTTAAAGATGCTCTAAGTTGGGAATTGAAATGTTAGGTCTTATACAATTTGAAGGTTGATAATATGTAATTAACATACATATTTTAGGAAGATTTTGTGTGATTTTGTATATTAATTTAGCTAATTCTCTATAATTTAGAGCTTAATTTGTTTAATTTTCATATTTAAGGAATGTAAAAGCATTTAATGAATTTTTGAAGACTTTTATTAAGTTTTAGAGCTTATTTGAAGAGATGCATTTATCAAAGAATTGAAGTAGAAGAATTTCAAGCAAAATATAAAGTCCATTGAAGACTATGAGTGAAGACCAAGACTACGATCCTTGACCATATATCCCTCATAATCAATTTTCATCAAAATTTAAGATTTCAGACTAAGTGTAAGATTACACCCCAACTTTACAGTTGTAATCCTTAGGTGAGGAGATTCTACAATTTTCAAATATTTCATTTTTTTCAAGTTTTTTTTGTAAATTTAGGTACAACTATTATAAATAGTTGTCTAAACTTAGCTTTATGGATGGAGCCCCCTTGGAAAGAGTCATAGGGTAAAATTACATTGAGGGTTTCTCATCTTTCTTCTTCTTTTATTTCATCATGTCATTATTTTAATTATTCTTGATAATTCATTATTGAACCTTAGTTTCTATTACAAAATCTTTTATTCAGTCAATGATATTACCTATAAAGATCTAATTACACTATGCATATTATCATTTAATTAGTATTTACCCGAGTTATTAATTCAATGTTTGAGTTTTCCATTGAGTTCACGAGTTCCTATAGTAAACAAACCTATGTAATTAGAAAGAATCAAGTAGACCAAGCGATTAGATACTGATTTCTCCAGATTAGGGTAACCTAATAGTAGGATCTAAGATCTTAATGTGATTCCTAAGATGCTTTATTGTAGAAGCAATTTGAGTAGAGTAATCTCAAGGTTAGGAATCAGCTAAAGATGCAAATCTTATTAATTCATAAAAGGCGTCCCCACGATCCAATGTGTAATTGAGATTGAAAGTTGCATAGAACTGAGTAGTAAATAACGACGGTTTCCTAAGGATTATGAGTTTTTTTATTTAATAAATCTCACTTATTTGTTTTATTTTATCTTGTTTATTTTATTATTCTCATTTCATCTATCATTCCATGTTTATCTTCAATTGCTAATAAAAATTTTCCTATATTGTTAAGTTAGATAATTGGTGATTTAGAGCAAATTACTAGTAATCTAGGGTTTCTCATATGTATGGTTCCTCGTGGGATCGACACTTAGACTTACATCCGTTTACTATACTATAACTTGACTAGGTACACTTGTTTATAAACAATCAAAGGTACTTGAGCATGGTTTCCTCTTTTGCCTCATACTCCCCTCTAACTTACTAAACTATGGGAATGGAGTCTAAGAGTATGACTATCTTCTTAATTTTGATATTTTTAGCAACCTTTGATATGGAAAAAATAGCTTTATATATCGTTTTGTTGTTTGTTGCCGAGAATCCAAACTTCAAAGCATAAAGTATTTTAATTACATAAGGTCCTATAAGAATAAGGCTTGCCCCATAACCCCCATGGTTGGTGGCTCCATCTACAAAGAGCATCTAAGTCATCAAGTTTTCACTCTAAAGGGTATCTTCTCTAGTATACTCAATGATAATTTCTATTAAGACTTATGCTTTTTAGGCTTAACATGGTCTGAACTATATGCCCTAAGAACTAAGCTTAAGCACGTATTTGAACATGTAGCTTAAAGAGTCAAGTCTCCAAAGAATGATGTAGAGCAGTTAGTCATTTAATATCAATGACTTAGTGTGCTTGGAAGTACATGCACAGCCTTCTTGTAAAAATGACTACAACAAGTGCAAACTTCTCTACCTTGTTATACCCTGTGTTTGGTCCTTGTAGGATGTGGTTAACATAATATATATGTTTATGTTCTTTTCCTTCTATCCAAGCTAGGACAGAAGATAGTGCTCGAGGACTAATGGCTAAGTATAGGAAAAGTTCTTCACTGGGAATTGATTTGGAGAGGATCGGTGGTGACGTTAAGAACTTCTTGAGCTTGTTAAAATGCTATTTGACACTCTAGGGTGCATTTGAACTTTGTTAGGTGTTTTAGAAACTTAAAGGACTGAACAAATTTATCCATACTTTGAGATAAGAATCTATTCAATGTGGTAATGCGCCCAATTTGCTATTGCACCTCTTTAATCTTGGTAAGTAGGTTCATCCTCATGGTGGCCTCAATTTTCTAGAGAGTAGCTTCAATCCCTCTCTAGGTTACCATGTATCCTAAAATTTTTCCCAAAGCAGCTCCAAATACACACTTCTAGGAATTAAGTTTCATTTAATATCTCCTTAAAGTATTGAATGTTTCTTTAAGGTCCCTGACATGGCCACCTTCAAACTTGCTTTTGACTATCATGCTGCCAACGTACTTCTAGGTTACAATTGAGCTATTGTTTGAATATAATTGTGTCCAATCTTTACCCCGACATTTTTAAGCCAAATGGCATGACTTGATAGTAATAAATTCCAAAGTTTGTAATGAAGGATGTATGCACCTCATCTTCAAAAGCCATGCAGATTCTATTATAACCCAAAAAGGCGTCTATAAAGCTAAGCAAGCATGGATGGTGATTGAATCGACAAGTTGATCTATCTGGGGAAGAGGAAAATAGTCTTTAGATAGGCTTTGTTTAAGTTAGTAAATTTAATGCACATTTTCCATTTGCTATTAGATTTCTTGACTAGAATGCAATTTGCAAGCCAGGTTGAATATTTTTCTTCCCTTATGAAGCAAGCTTTCAAGAGTTTTTAGACTTCTTCTTCAATGGCTGCTTGCTACTCTAGAGCAAAATGGCTCTTTTCTTGTCTTACCAATGTGATGTTTAGATATTTATTTTAGTAAATAGAGTCTGGTGTAATGATGATGCCTGGCATTTCATTTGTTGACTATGTAAATGTGTTGACATTAACTTGGAGGAAGTCTATAAGTTGGTATTCTAAATCTATGTTAAATGAGGTACTGATCTATGTGGTCTTATCTAGTGATACCCCTACTTGAATTACCTTACTTGTCCTTTCTATTGATTTGCATGCAAAAGGTTTCTTTGGGGGTACATGTTCAATAGTGAATACCTCATCTCATTTTAGGGCGATGGGATAGAGTGATTTGGAATTTTTTATCTCTTTGAGCATTGCCAACCCTAGTAAGCATAGGAAACTTAACCTTTTAAAAACTTCATGGATACTACCATGCCAAATTGGTTTTGGCTGGACTTTCCAAGGGTAACATTACAAGGGGACTAGCATTCTACAATTACAAATTTGATTTAATGTGTTATAGCATACCAAGGGTCATCGCCAAGATCAACCGGTAACATGACCAAATTGGAAGCAACAACAGGCCGATTGTTAAACCTAAATAAGCTGTGCTTATACTGTTTTAGAGGAACATCTTCCAACTTTAGCCTTATCTTATCATAAGAATGTTTAAATAGTATGTCTATTGAGCTTCTGGTATCAATCGTGATCTTACTTACATCAAAGCCAACAATGCCTACACTAAATATTAAAGTGTTGAAGTGAGGAAACTCAACGTTAACAAGGTTTGACTCGAAGAATGAGATTGTTGTATTGATCATTGGCTTTTTTTTTTTTTGTTATTCTAAGGACATGAAGATCTACGCTTCTATATGTTAAATTAATAAAGCTTGACATACTACTAATGTTGGGTCCTCCCACAAAAACATTGATTACTTTATTAAAGCGATTTCTTAAGGGATTTCTGGCATCTCTATTCATCTCTTCATCTTGATCATCACTTTAACTCTATCATCTTTCGTTTCTCTTAGAACGTCATTGTTGGGTAGGTCATTATGTGTTGTTACATGTATCAACAATGAACTCTTGGAAGAAACCTCGTCATATGGCATCTTCAATGTCATTTTCTCAAGGTTTAACATTAGTCAAGTTGGTGCATTGTGGTATTCACAATAAATGTCGAGCTTTCTACAGGTGTTATTCAACTTAGGTGGTCAGGGGACTACACCTTCCCTTTGTACTTCCATAAATATGTTGCCTATCTGATTAGTGAAACAAGCCTCGAAAGAGGTTTTATTGTATCGTAGATGGGTGAGAACTATCAACGAAAAAGGAAATGGTTTTAAGTGAATTAAAGGTAGGAAGGTTAAGTTAGCATAAGCTACTTAGTGGATTAGATTAGGAAAAAGTTTGAAATTTGAAAAATATTTAGGAAAAAAAAAATAGAGTCACTACTTGATTGGGTTAGGAAAAGGTTGAAATGAAATCCCATAAGTGTATAGACCTTAATTTCGGGTACTAGTCAATAGGTTTTTCTAACAATAGGTTTTAGAAAAAGGAAACCAGATAACATGAATTGGGGGGCTAACCTATTAAATCCCAAATAGTTACCATAAAAGATCTATGATATATTAATGGGCTAAAAATCCTTCTTCTTCTTCTTCTTCTTCTTCTTCTTCTTCTTCTTTTCATAAAATGGGCTTTCCAAAGTAAAATGTTATATCTATATATATATAAGAGTTAGAAAAGGGAAAAAAATATTTTTTTATTTGTTTGGGCTACTCGTAGTGTCTACATACTCGAAGAGTGGGATTAAGGCCATTTTGTTCTAAATTAAAAAAAAAAAACTTTAGTTTATTGGTTTATTTTATTTTTGAAAAAAATATCTTTTCACTTTAAGCTCATTAAGTTTTATTAATTTGAGGAAAAATAGGTTTTTGGGTTCACTTCTAGAAAACTCTAAAGAAGTCTTTAAGTTTTGGGAAAGGTCAATTTATTATTCTTTTTATTCATGAAAAACAATTTCCCTTTATTGAAAAAGAAAATAAGAACCCTTTTATTTTGAAAGCCAATTATTCAAGAAAATTAAACCATATGTAAAATCATGCAAAGAGAACATATAATGAAACAATAGAAATTATTCCAAAGACATCATGCAATAAAGATTTTTAAAGCGTACAAACATAACATAATACTAACCACAAAGAAATTACTAACATACTAAGTTCCTAATTAACTAACAAGAGTGTTATTATCATTTTTTTTTTATTTTTAATAATGTCAACATGCAAAGACAAGCTTATTTACTTTAATATGCTTATTTAATTAACATGGCAAAAGACAATAATTTATTTATTAAGTAAGATCGAAACAAGCTAGTTATTTATTAAAGCCTAATCATGCCAATTATTTATTAATTAAAACCTAAACACACAAATTATTTATTTATTAATTCCTAGTCATGCAAACATACCAATTGTTTTATTAAAACCAAAGCATATTAACTAAAAATCAACAAACATGATATAAATTATATTAAAGTGAACTATCATGCAAAAAATAAATATCACATAAAAACACATTATTCAAGTAAAATCATGATAAAAAAGATCAAAACATATTTTTTATTTTCTAGCATCTCTCTCTCTCTCTCTCTTAATTAAGAAAACAATGCATACACAAAAGCAAGGAAAGACTTACCTTCAGCGAACAATAGATTAGCAGCCGATTCGAGTGGTTTGTGATCGACTCTTAGCATGCAACCAATGTCTTCAAACTTTAGAGAAGTCGTTCTACAAAACCCCCAAGTCAATTTCCAGAAAACCTAAGCTTATCTCCTGTAATTTCGACAAAAACTTTAATTTAATTATGAATAAACCCTAACAACACCATTCTTAATTCAAATTTAAATTAACTCAAATCCAAGCTTTTTTTATGAAATAAAGTATTGGGCTTTATTCTGCAAAGAATAAGGAATCTTCTACTATTTTGGTTCTCTTTAATTTGCTCTATATTGAGAGAAATCGAAGAATGACTATATAGTCATAGGTTTGAACGGGTAGAGATAGATAGTGTTGATTTCTTTATTTTAAGAGCATTTTCATATTTTTTTTTATGCGCGTTGGAATGAAGAGAATGGACCCTATTTATAATGTGGAAGCTTGAGTAGTGCCCATGAAACATTCCTTTTGAAGAAAAATCAAATCTTTGAAAGAAATGGGTTTTTTTTATTTGCTTCCATTTTATTTGAGCATAATTTTGCAAGATTTTTTGGAAATTAAAGGTACAAAAGTATTCTAAATGATGTCCTTGATCTCCTTATGTGTTTCTATTTGCATATATTTTTGTAGATAATGATACTTAATTAAGTAAAACCTTGTTTTTTAAGCTTTAGAATGATCTACGCAAGAAAGCTATGAAGGTTTAAAGATTGACATAACTCAACGACATGATTGTGTCATTTCTAAGCAAATTTGAAGCTAATTTTAAATTACTATAGCCAGTCATACGACCAAGGGATACAACCATGTCCCTAGTTGTGTCATTTCCAATTTTTAAAAAAAAAAAGAAAGAAAGAAAGAAAGAAAGAACGAAGACATTAAGGATGTGAGTTACACGACTACCTCATATCCTCAGTTATGTCATTGGTAGCGAGTTTTAATTTTCCCGTCTCTTATTTAAAGCATCAATAAGGTTTCTTAGAGAGAATTTTTAACGACCTTTAGAGAGCTCTTCAAGAGAAGAATACTTAAGAGAGCAAGACTTCAAGAAGAATTTAAGATACAATTTTGATTATTTTTCATGATTTATTCTTCTAACTTTCTCTATTCTTTGATGCAAGATTATTACTTTATGATGCATAAAGAGTAAATCTCTTGTATCTAGGTCTTGTGGAACCTAAATCTAGTCATGTGATATTAGTTTTATTAGATTTAACTGATTCTTTATTTTCTTTCTTGATTCCACTATGTATGCTTAATTCTTTAGAATGTTATTTCCATAGGTAGTGATATAAACTTTGATATCTTATAAGAGAATCGAGAAATTTTTTATAAAATTAGATCTAACATAGTTGATAGAAATTATTGTAAGATTAGAGATAATTTGCAAGATCTTTCTGAAATCTTGACTTATATTGTAGAGAATTATTTGTGCAATAATGTGATCTTAGGTCATGTTGTTGAGAAGATATTTTAATAGGTGATTTCAAGATTAAGGTTAATTAACTTGAGAAAATGGTTAACTTTAATAAAGAATTTTCCTAGTCAAGAAAGATTAAAAGAGAAATTAGATTATATTTAAGGAAAATTACATGTTAGATCTAGGGAAAACAAAGATCTATATACGGTTTTCGAATCTTGAGTTAATCTATAATTTTATAGCTTTCTTATTTAAGTTCTTTAATAACCATTAATTAGTTAATTGATTTAGTAAGTTGCTACAATTTAATTTAGGTTCTTTAATTTCTTGTAGTCGAATTTATTGGTTAGATAATAGAGATCTAGTGAGTATAAACATGTATATCTTGTTTTTACCTGATTTTGTTGATTTTCTTGTCAAAATTTCCTTTCATGGAAGATGTAAATTTGGAGTAATCCTAAGTATATTCTATGTACTCTTTCAATTTTCTATTTTTTTGAAATTTTTTGTTATAAAAAAAAAAACCTAATGAAATTAGGTAAAAAAATGGAGGTAGCAAGTGGCCAAAGTTGCCGTTTTTGTTCACTATTTTTAGAGATTTCTTCAACATAAGAAGAGAAAGGAGAATTATGGGTCAAAGGTTAACTGCACCACGTATCACCAAGTGGTTGGATCATGTGGCGCTTGCATAGCAACTACATGGCGAAAACTAGAATATGCCACATGGCATCCAATTTCAAGTGATACGTGGCACCATTACTTGGTAACACGCATCTTCCTTTTTTGTTATTTTTTTTTTCCTTTCCTTCCTCCTTGTTGCATACTAATACTGACTCTCTTTTTTTTCTTTTTTTTCAAAAACGCTCCCTAAGTGAACCCTAATAAATTCCCTAACTTCTAAAATTATATTCCTCTCTTCAACTCAATGTGGAGTCTAATAAAAATATGTTCAAAATATTTAAAGAAAAGTATTTGATTTGATGGAATTAAGAACTCTGTTTCTACCTGTATTCTATGTTCATTAATAATTTCAAATGACCACAAAATGCTCATTTTAATTCTAATTCAAACATGGTTTAAGGTTAGTCTCCTAAAAATTTATACTTTCATAATATTTCAAAATTAGTTAATCGAACCCAAGTAAGAAAAATTGATTTTTAATAAGTGCCTATTTTTGTTTGAAATTCCTAATTTAATTAAATCACATATGCTTATTTTGATTCCAAAAGTTGTTTTAGATCTCAAAAAATTATTTCCACCCTAAATCAATTCAAATGGACCATCATGTGACACTTTTATGAATTTCAATTTTTTGGGTTTTTTTTTTTCAAATTTTTTTTTTATGTTTTTATGGTATTTTTCATTCTTTCAATATTTTGGTATTTTTCAATTTTTTTTTTGTATTTTCCATTCTTTTAGCATTTTCCTAAAAACAAGGGTTGCTTAGCTAAAAAAAAAAAAAATGGAAGTAAGCAAAAATGGGTCTTATAATTCCCTCTAAGTTATTTAAGATTTGGGATCAAATCCTCAAAGTTTCCTTTTGGTGTGTCTTCCTCAATTACAAATGGACTTAAGTTAGCAATATTAAGAACATCAGAAAGTCCATACCCAAGCTTAAGCTTATAGGCATTATCATTAATCCTCTAAAGCACTCAAAAAGGACCTTTAGCTCAAGGTGAGAGCTTATTCTTTCTCTTCTGTAAGAACATTTCCTTACTGAGTTATAACCACACAAGATCTCTTAGTTGGAAAGGATTCCCCTTCCTCTATCCTTGGCCACCTCAGGTTGACTTCTTAGCTGCTTGATTTAATTGTTTGGCTACTTTCTGGTAGATATGTTGAAGGGTTCTAACTCGGTCTTTAGCTTTCAAATCACCTTGCTCAGCTTTAAGTACTAAGGTCTAATTAAGTGATAACTATGGGTTGAAACCATAGACTAATTCAAATGGTGTCTTGCCTATTGTACTATGGAAAGATTTGTTGTAGGCAAATTTGACAATGGGTAGGCAAATATCCCAATTAACTTAATTTCTTCCAACAATGGCTCATAGTAAAGATCCTAATGTTCTTTTGACGACCTTTGTTTAATCATCTATTCGAGGATGGTATGACATGCTGAACAACAACTTAGTCCTTAATCAATGACATAAAGTCTTCAAAAAATGACTCAAGAATTCTATATCTCCATCAGACACTATACTCCTTATTACTCTATAAAACCTTACAATCTCCTACAAAAACAAAAAAGAAATAGTCAAACCATATTTAATTTTGTGGTAAGGCACAAAATGTGCAATTTTGCTAAGTTTGTTGACTACGACCATCATAGAATCCTTTTTTTGTGTTGTTCTCAACAATCCAAGAACAAAATGCATACTTAGCTCCACCCATGGTTTGTTGCCATGGGCAAAGGCATAGCCTTTCCTTGCTCAGTTCGGCTCTTGACGTCCTTATAGGTCATACATCTTTCAACAATTCAACATACATCCCTTAACATTCTTAGCCAATAGAATCTTGACTTTAGTAGCTCGTATGTCCTCTTCTCTTCAAAGTGGCTGAAAAATCCTCTCCTATGTGCTTTCCTGACAAGTAATTCTCATACTAAACAAGTTCGTATGCATAGCATTTTAGCTTAGAAAAGGTATCCTTCCTTCATAAAGTAGTCATCCAAGGTCCTTCCTTCATTGCATTAAGCATAGATCAGCCTAAAATGTAGGTCTTGGGAATATTGCTACTTAAGGCTTACAAAGCCCAACAACTTAGTCTAGAACTCAAAAAGCATTACATGTCATCTAGATAAGGCATTGGCAACAACATTTGCTTTTCCTCACTTGTACTTGATCACAAATGAAAAACTCTCTAGGAACTCAACCCATTTAATTTGTCATTTGGATGGCTTTAGTTGAGATACATAGTGGGTCTCAAACTAGAATGGGTACTTGGGGTTCAAGTAGGTATGAAGAATAGAAAATAAAATGGAGGGGTTTTGACGGTGAATGTGTATGGATATTACGCACCAAAACACAAACACAATCAGGGGATTGAGCTCAAAAGAGTGTTCAATATGACTCACGAACACTAAATGTCACCTGGGTTTTAAATGAAAGGTTAGATATGACTCACTAACTGGCTCAAATGAAAGGTTCACCACAATCTTAAGGACAAGATTGATAAGAATGCAAGAAAGATTAAAAGTTAATCAACACTCAATAATTCGGCAATGCAAGCTCTAAGAGCTGAAGGATGACCTTACTCGAAAGAAGAAAGTTCCAAGTGTAAGTATGTTCTTCACTATCTGATGATCTATCTCTAATTACAAATGTTGCTATTTATAACAAGTCCTGAAACACTAGTGGTAAAATTATAAATAATGTACAAGGCCTTAAACCTTAAAGAATGGGCTCATAATTAAAAATAAGGAAAATATTCACAAGAATACAAAACTATGCATTTAATAGAAGAAGTCAGCATACAGTCATTCGACCTATCCTAGAAGAAGCAAGATCCAAACTGGATAGGGTGGGCAATTAGATGTTTGGGTTTAAGGAGGAGTCCTTGAAGTCTCGTAGTGCTTAGCCAAGATACCCAAAAGGTTGGCCCATAATTGCCTAGTATTAGAATTAGTCAGCACTAATCTCTCTATGCCGTACCGAATGGATCTTCGACCTTAAGTCCTCAGCTGTTTGGTCTCTTAGTTTCTTAGTAGATGATAGACTTGATGCCAAGTGGCTCCTTTTCTTCCTCTCTATCTTCTAGTATTAACTAAGCCTCAACAAAAGCTATTCAACCTTGGCTTTAAACAATTTGGCCTCGAGTTAGAACAGGCAGGCTTGAGCTTTAGGTTAGTCAACCTTAGCTTAAAGATAGTCATAGGCTAATTCTTATCATTACTATGGGGCCGAAAAGAAGTCATCCTCAACACTAAACAATGAGCACGAGTCGAGATGTTGAATAAACTTCTCTTCCCTTTTCTTTTCACCATGGGTATCAAGTTGCTGTAGATTTCCCCAACACTCATGGGGGTCAAGGAATACCTCTTTCCACCTTCCAAACTGTATAAGTAATAAGGAAGCCATCATGGACCACTTTCCAGTCATACTCTCAAGGTTAGCTAAGAAGCAAATTTATGGCATTCATAGGGATAACATCAAAGTCGATCTTATCCTCATACTGTTCTATTGTAAATGTTATTTGAGCTCTTTTATGTATATGGACCATACCTTTGTCATTAAACCACTTTAATCTATAAGGTTGGGGATGTGGGTCAGTTGGCAATTTCATCTTCTCCACTAACTCGATAGAAACGATGTCAATACAACTACCTGCATTAACAAACAGGGAATATGTCTTCCCATTCACCAAACATTGAAAATGAAATAAATTTTCCTTTTGTTCAGGATCTACTTTCAAGTCGGCTCATCATGGCTAAGAGTTTATCCAGATTCTCAACATAGACATCTTCTTCTACCAACTCATCTCCTGAACTCTTGTTACTCTGACTCTCTACTTGAGCTTTAGGTCCTTCACCTTTTAAGATCATAACCCTTTTATTTGGACATTAAGAAGCAATAAGCCCATAGCCTAAGCACTTAAAGCATTTAACTTCTTGAGCCTTAATGTCAGGTACTTTTTCTTTCGCTAAAATCTTCGTCTCGACCTAATCAAGTCAACTAGACTTACCTTTCTCCATCTTCTTCTCTAACCTTCTCTCAGCATACTTCTCAGGTTTAGGGCTGACTAGTTAAGGTTGGTTAGTTAGCCTTTGATGCCTTCTCCGCCTTTGTCTTTCTACTCTCAATGCCAAATTGACCAGCTTGTCTAATGAGTTTAAATGGATGCAATTCAACTATGTTAGCAATGTCGTCTCAAAGTCCACTTAGAAACCTAGCAATAGTGCAATCCTATGGCTTGACAATCTCACATCTCGTCATTAAAGTCTCAAACTCTTGCAAGTACTCTTCGATAGTGTTTCAGCCCTGTCTCAGGTATTGGAAAGCATGGAGCATCTCCTACTTAAAGTAAGTCGGCACAAAGTGTTGGTTCATTAACCTTTTCATAAACCTCTAAGTTCTGATCAACTCTTCTGCTTTGGTATCTCACTTGGTGATCAATTTATCCTACCAAAGACTTGCTTACTCAATAAAGGATAATGAAGCCAGCTTAACCTTTGTTCGGTTATCATACTCATAGCACTTAAACAACTTCTCAACTCGAGGAACCTAGTCAAAGAACTCTTCAGGTTAGCTACTTCCACTGAAGGTCAACAATTTAAGCTTGATGCTGTCAAGTCCTCAACTATGTGCTTAGGGTTCATCCCTTGCATTTCTAGTTGGTCGATTCACCTTGAATAAGCCACTTCTATTAGGGCTCTAGTTGGCCATATTTTTTCTTGACCTCGACTCTCTTCTCCGGTCTCCTTGATTCACCTCTGAGTCAACATTCCTATTATTGCTTCTTCTCGGCTATCGCTCATCATTATCAAACTCATTAGAGCCACTTCTATTAGTGGGTGTTTGTTCCCTTCTTTCACCTCAGCCAATACGTCAGTAGCCTTTGACTAAACTAGTAAGCTCTTGAATAGAGTCAGTAAGATTTTGAATATGATATTCTAAGTTATGAACAGCTCACCTCAAACTTCCACAAGGACTATCACCACTGTTGTCGACACTATCTTCAGACAATCTTATCTGTACAATAATTTCTAGAGAAAATTTAACAAACACAATTTACAACAAAACACAACTAAAGTAACCTAGAAATGACTACTAATCAACTTTTGTACCTATCCATAACTATTAAACACTTCCAGAGCAACTAGAATCAATTACTAAAATTACTGTTACTCAACTCAACAACAATACAATACTACAACTACTAAGAACCCGAACAACACACTATACTATAGAACGACAACTAATCAAATGTTTAAATGATAAGCAAACATTGAAGAACACTGTACACATATCTCCCCAAAGCATTGATACTAAGATGATACGTAGCGGGTCTCAAACTAGAATGGGTAACCGGTGTTCAAGTGGGTATGAAGAATAAGAAGTAAAATCGAGGGGTTTGGATGGGGGTTTGACGGTGAATGTGTATGAATATCGCATACTAAGATACAAACACAATTGGGGGTTGAGCTCGAAATAGTGTTCGATACAACTCATGAACACTAAATGACACTCGAGTTTCAAATGAGAGATTAGATATGACTCGCTAACTCTCTCAAATGAAGGGTTCACCACAATCTTAAGGACAAGATTGATAAGAACACGAGAAAGAATAAAGAGTTAATCAATACTCAATAATCCGGCAAATGCAAGCTATAGGAGCTCAACAATAACCTTACTCGAAAGAGGAAAGTTCCAAGTGTGTATATGTTCTTCACTGTTTGATGATCTATCTTTAATTACAAATGTTGCTATTTATAGCAAGTCTTAAAACCCTAGTGGCAAAATTATAAATAATGTACAAGGCTTTAAACCCTAAAGAATAGACCTATAATTAAAAATAAGGAAAATATTCACAAGAATACAAAACTGTACATTTAATAGAAAAAGTCAACATGTAATCATTTGGCATGTCTTGGAAAGAATAGGATCCAAACTGGATAGGATTAATAGTTAGATGTTAGGGTTCGTAGAAGAGTCCCTAAAGTCTTGCAATGCTTAGCCAAGATACCTGAAAAGTCTCCCCATAATTTTCGAGTACTAGAATTAGTTGACACTAGTCTCTCTATATCGTGCTAAGTGGATCTTTAACCTTAAGTCCTCAACTATATGGTCTCTTTACTTCTCGACAGATGACAAACTTGATGCCGAGTAGCTCCTTTTCTTCCTCTCGGTCTTCTAGTATTAGCTAAGCCTTGGTAAAAGCTATTTGACCTTGGCTTTGAATAATTCAGCCTCGAATTAGAATAGATTGGCTTGAGCTTTAGGTTGGTTAGCCTTGGCTTGGAGATAGTCACATGTTGATTCCTATCAAGTTGGCTCTTCAAGTATCTAATTATTTGGTGATCAAAGTATACAAAAAACCTTTTAGGCAACAAATGATCTTGCTAAGTCTACAAAGCTTACACAAGGGCATACAATTGCTTTTCATATATAGAATAGTTTAAAGTAGGTCCCTTAAGTTTCTTACCAAATTAGGTAATAGGTTGGTAGTCTTGCATGAGAACTATACCAATACCAATGCCTAACGCATCCACTGTAGTACGAAAATCTTACTAAGATCAAGTAAGGATAACATTAGAGCTAAAGTCAACCTCTTCTTGAGCTTGGCAATGCTCTTTTCTTCCTTATCCCCCCATCAAAACTCAACATTCTTCTTTGTGATCTTAGTAAGGGGTATAGCAATAAAACTAAAGTTTTGAATGAACCTACAATAGAAAGAAGCAAAGGCATGAAAATTATGCACATTAGCACAAGAGGTTAGGATAAGCCATTCAATAATAGCATAGATCTTTTCTTCGCCTACTTTAATACCTCCACTACCGACTATAAACCTAAGAAATATAACCTCGTCTTAGCATAAGTAGCGTTTCTTTAAATTGTTGAACAGTTGCTCAGCTCGAGTACCTCATAATCAATTTAGAGATGATTCACATGGCTAGGTAGGTCGAAGCCATATACAAGAATATCATCAAAATAAATCACAACAAATTTTCCTATTTGATTCCTCAACACATGGTTCATCAATTTCATGAAGGTACTTAACGCATTTGACAAGCCAAATAGCATCACAAGCTACTCATACAACCGATATCTCATCTTGAAGGTTGTTTTCCACTCATCCCCCTCTCATATGTAGATTTGATAATATCTAGACTTGAGATCAATCTTACAAAATATCTTTGCACCATACAACTTGTCTAACATATAATCTAGTCCGAGGGATCAAGTATCTATACTTACTTGTGATTTTTTTAATGGCTCGACTATCTACCACATCCTCTAACTCCTATCCCTCTTAGGGATCAACAACGTAGGCAAAGAACATCGACTCATACTTTCTCGAACATATCCTCTCTTAATTAGCTCATTAGCCACTTGTTCAGGATTCATTCGATAGGTCGATTGGTTGGTAATTCAACTCCTAGTTGTAGGTCAATTCCATGCTCAATTCCTTACTTCGATAGTAATCCCTTTGGTAGCTCTTTAAGGAATAGATCGATAAACTCATATATCAATTTCCTAACCTCTTTAGGTAGGTCAACCTACTCTCATAGTTCTAGCAATCTTTGTATGAGCAAAAAAGTTGGCTCATCAGACTTTACAACTTCTCTTAATTCAGATTGACTCATTACTAGTGCTTTCCTAATTCGTTGGTTCAACTTTAATTGCATACTACTAACTTGGTTTGGTGTCATGAGGAAAAGTGTAATAGATCGGCTATCCTTCTCCAAAGTACAGGTATTTCTATAGCCATCATGCATAACTCTTCTGTTAAACAACCAAGGGTGGATAAGTAGAATATGCAAAGTAGACATCAGCAACACATCGCACAATATCTCATCCTCATAACTCCCAACAAAAATTGGTAGCAATACTTGTTTCGTAACATGTAATGATCCCTTTTTATTTAGCTAATGTAATTTGTACAGCTTAGGGTATAAAGAGGTCAACAAGTTTAACTACTTGACTAATCTCATGGATGCAACATTTGTACAACTACCATTATCAATAATTAAAGATCAAAGCTAATCTCTTACCTTATAGCTAGTATGAAATAGATTCTCTCGTTGTTCATCTTGTTGATCATGTTCTATACTCAGAGTTCGGCAAACAACCATTGTTAGCATTGTCTCCTTCCTTTGGATAAATGCTATCTACTACAACTTCATCCTGCACTTCCTCTTTCGTTTCTTTTGTAACTTTACTAACTTCTTCATCAATACTGTACACTTTAAAGGTTGGGACCTCATTCTTAATTACCATAGTTCATTAGTTCCGACATTGGACGACCATATGTCCAAAACCCTTGCATTTGAAACACTTTATCTCACTTGTCTTTCTCTTTAAGGTTTGCATATTTTCAAATTCCTTCTCTTTACCTCCTTGTTCCAAACTCATTCCTTCTACATGCGACATCTTTTCTTCCTTCTTACCCAATACTGAGCTATTTAGCTTCTTGTTATTCCCTTAAATAGGTCGGATAAATTGAATAAGTTAAGAAGATGGAGCTTAATAAGGTCGACTCTTTCTTTATCTCTCAACTCGTTGGGTAACTTTGATAGCGCCTCCTTAAGGGTGTGAAACAATTGCACCTCAATGGTGTCTTTGAGTTCATATCTTAGACCAGTAATGAATCTAGAGATAGTTCTAGCCTTAGGCCCATCTACTTCACACTTGATAATCAACATTTGAAACTCTTATACATATTCATCAACAGATTGGTGACCTTGCCTCAAATCCTACAACTTAGCAATAGTATCCCGATAATCGGAATTAGGAATGAATCTGCTTCACATGACCCTCTTCATTTCCTCCCATGTCCTAACACCTCATCTTTCATCTCTTCTTTACATCAACTGCAATTTGTTCCAACATATGTAAGCATACCTAGTAAATTTTAGGGCATTAAACCTCACTTTGTCCTCCTCAGTATACTAATAGCATTCAAACAACTTTTCCACTCGTTCCCCCCAATCTAAGTACCCATCGACATTACCACTCCTTAAGTAGCTCAAAATCTAAATTCTAACATCGTCAATATTTCTGGGAGATCAAACTCACATCGTTCTTCATAATTGATATGGATTCGTAAATGAACATACGACCCCAATATTGCATGTAACTAGGGGGATGGGTAGCTCGAGAAGTAAATGGAAGTCAATGATTTAGCAATCCTGTGCACTAACTCTACAGATATGACACATCATAAAACTATATACGAACCTAAGCTAGTACGTAATATGATATGGAACACTAGGCTTAAGGTTACTCACCACAATCCTTACTAAAGAGATTGATAAGAGTGCATAGAAAAGAGCTTTCCAAGAGAAAAGTCTCAAGGGTTTATCGTTAATGTTGCAAATCTCCTTAAAACCCTATAAATGTGCCTTACTTATACATAATAGCAAAGTTATAAATAAAATGACTAAAATGATGCCCTAGTAATATTTCAATAAATACAAAATAAAACATCAGGGTAATTTAGGAAAAATATAAAAAATAAGAAGTCTAAATAACATAAGCAAAAATAAGTAATCAAATAAGATATCTTGGTGAAAAGTAGATGAGCTATTAGAGGCCTTGAAGACTTGATCTAGGTAGACCTGAAATTCTAGCCAACCTACAGAGTAGAGTAGACCAGTAGAATAGAGTAGACCAAACCAATAGAGTAGACTAGATTGGCAAAGTAAAGCAATCCTAGTTAAACAAAGTATAGCGAGTCTTCCAACATTAGTAGAGCTCATAAACAGGTCTTCTATGCATGAGGATCTCATGAACAAGTCTTCAATATAGCCAAAACTTGTCATTTGATTGGGTCAATACCCTAAATCATATCATCCCCAAATCCCTTAAAGAAGTTTCGCCTCGAAACTTGGCAATTAGCTGCTCTAATTCCTATTAAGATCAAATACCAACCTACAAATATAAAATATAAGCAAAGAAAAGTACTCAAGCTCCTCCACTAATGTCATCATCAACCAATGCTCCTTTTATTCGTCATGAGCCCAATCAACTAAACTCTTCCTTAAGTATCCTTCTTTCTATTCATCATGTATCTAATCAACTTTACTTAGGTAGCTCCAACAACTATTATTCAAGGGGAACAACAAAACATTTGGCTCAAACATCATGTCATGAGCTCAAGGAATTTGAACATGTAAGCTCTCAAACTATTGCTCACCTTAAGCATCCTCACAGCTTTGTGCTCTTCTATTGTTGGCCTTACTGCAAGAAACTCAGAAAGCACAGTTTGACAGTTCGTGCCTCACACAAAATGAACAGAGATAGCACATTACACAATCATATCTCCACCGACCAATTTGGCTCGGCACGAAAGCACGACACTTCAAACAAGGCACATGTGTTCTCACACAACTTCCATTCAGCTTACTTCAAACAAGGCATGTACGATTAGATCGGCACCATTGAACCTTTACGCATAGCAGCAGCCGCTCCATCGTAGGTTGCAAGACACGGTAGAACATGCACTTCCTCAACTACCCACAAGTTCAAGCCACCTGTACATCCAGAAATTGAGCACCTTGAGTTCGCGCGTCAAACCCTCTACAAGCAACCTGCAGCACGTACAATAGCCACCACCAACTCAACTTCGACGACCACTACTAGTAGACCTATGACCCTACTTGCACAATCTAACACTCTACTCCTAGCCACACGTACAACATTTTACTGCACAAATCAACAGCTATTTACACAATCGGATATCAGACTCACGTCCTCATTTGCAATTTGTACCATTGTTAAAGTTGCACACGCACATAACAGGCCACTGTTGCAATTTCACCATCGCAACCACAAATCGACCACCACTACACCAAGGAAAGCCACTACCAACACAACTACAATGATCGATTCGTGTAGACTCACAAGCCTACTTGCGAAAATCCAAATATACAGACCCAGTTCCATAAAAATTTCGTACTTCAAAACCCTAGTTTCCTCTATTCTCTTTTCGTATAGAAGTAAAACAACTTTCAATTTTCCCCTTTCTTTTCTCTCTCGATCTCTTTTTTTTTTTTTTTCCTTTCTTTTTAATTATAGTAACTATAAGGAATTTCCTAGACACTTGAACTGACATTTGCCACTAAGGATTCTTCAATATAACAACATTCCACTAATTTCCACGGCAAGCTAAACAAGTTATAAGCTCACATGTTCCTACTACTAAATTGAATTCACAGGAGCATGATATAAATCAATATTCAAGCATTCGCGTTGTTGTATGTTCTTCTTCCATAGTCAAAAACAGCATCTTACCAAAACTAAAGGAACTGTAAAGAATAAAATCTCAAATCGCTAATACTAAAATAATACGGATCCATAAATAAACATACAACCATAGTATCACGCATAACTAAGGAGATGGGTTCGAATTGGGAGATGGTCCAAAAAATAAATGGAAGTTGATGATTTAGTAACCTTATGTACCAATTCTACAGATGTGACGCACTGTAAAACCATACTCGAACTTAAACTAGTACTCAATATAATACACAAACACTAGGTCTAAGGTTATTCACCATAATTCTTACTAAAAGAATTGAGAAAAATGAGCAGTGAAGAGCTTTCCAAGAAAATAGACTCAAAGATTTATCATTAATATTGCAAATCTCCTTAAAATCCTATACATGTGCCCCATTTATACATAGCGATAAAGTTATAAATAAAATAACTAAAAGGATGCCCTAATGGTATTCTCATAAATATAAAATAAAATATGAGGGCAATTTAAGAAAAATAAAAAAAAATAATAAGTATAAATAACACAAACAAAAATAAGTAATCAAATAAGATATTTGTATAAAGAGTAGATGAGCTGAGTTGATGAGTTGTTAGAGACCTTACAGACCTAATCTAAGTGAACCTGAAATTCAAGCCGACCTAAAGGAGTAAACCAATAGAGTAGAGTAGACCAGACCAGTAGAGTAGACCAGTAGAGCAAAGTAGACTAGCAGAGCAAAGGAAACTTGTAGAGTAGACTTGAAGAATAGAGCAGTGCAAACTTAGCTAAACAAAGCAGAGCAAGTCTTCCAACATTAGTAGAGCTTATAAACAAGTTTTCTATGCATGACGAGCTTATGAACAAGTCTCCAATATAGCTTAAAACTTGGCATTTGGTTGGGTCGATACCCTAAATTGTATCAATAATAGTCTTCATTAAACTCCTCATCAATTTCTCCTACTTCATCAAGATCGATCCTTCAACTAGCAGGATGATTTGCTCTTCCTCAAAAGTGTCGAACAAGGCATATAACTCTATTAGGTGAACCTTGAACCATTCAATCTAATCTCTCATTGACCTCATAGAACTTTTTATCATCACCCTCTTATTTTTCCACTACTTCCATTCTTTTACCGATTCTTTGCTCAACTCCTCTAACTTGTGCATTACGAGCTAGGTAGACTTCTCTTCTGTGTAAAGCATCAATATGAGCTCGATTAACCCCATAATCAGCTAGGTTTTCAATTGGGAAGTTCTCATCAGCTCAACCATCAATTCAACAAGCCCCACTTATGCAAACGACAACATTTCCTTACCTCACAATCAAGATGTTCTCTAATAGCTTTGTAAGGAGGTCCATCCGCTTATAGTTATATCTGGGGTGTACTCCACTCACCGTCCTCTACCCAAGGCATCATTTTCATTGTCCCTGACTATTGCATTGACACTAGGGTTTGCCATCTTTTTCTTCAATACTTAATACAACACCAAACTTCAACACCTAACAGTACAATAACCATTACAATTGTTTCAACAATGAGACAACCCATGCACACAATCCAACAACTATTATACCCTTCTCAACTACTACCACTACCACTTCTACTAAATAACCCTTACTTTATTTTCAAATGATGAAAACAAGGTGCAATAGGACACCTACACCAATACAAAATAGCATTGCATAACCATAATATTTTCAACCCAACACTATAATCCCAACTTCCACATGTTGACAACTCAGCTCACAGCCCTTCTTAGAACCTTGAACTTTGATACTAAGATGATAAGTGAACTAAGCCTTAAAAGACGTCTTACAATAGTGTAGATGGGTCCTTTAAGAACTATTGAAGAAAAAGGAAATGGGTTAGGGTAGATTAAGGGTAGAATGGTTAAGCCAATACGAACTGCTCAGTGAATATGACACACTATTTAAACACTTAATGGCCAATGCATTGCCAAATGTGACACACCAGTACAAGACAAAGGGTTGCTTACCGCACAACCTTCCTTAAGAGTTGATATGAGCTAAGGTTTAGTTCTCACAAGGAAAGTGTCTCACAGAGGAAAAGAAGAAGAAACTATAATATTTTGTTAATTCAAGTGAAAAACCTTATTACAACAATGTTTATCATAAGGCATTTATACTTACCCTACTAAGGTTACTGCTTACCATACATAATTACTAAAGAGGGTAAATTCAATGTTTAAGGTAAATACAAATAAGGGCAAGTTTGTAAACATTTAAGAAAGGGATATGCATTATCAGGTAGTGGGGATGTAAGTTGTAGGATACATAACTTCCAAAGAGCGATGGCCAATGCAGTACATAACAAACTTTGAGGCAAAAAGATTAGGTTGACACTTTGGTTAGCATAGACTTGTGGTAGGGAGTAGTCTACAGGCCAGATCAATGCATATTGGCCCTACCTCTCAAACGACTCGACTCAACCTTACTTATGAGTGAAGAGGAGATTAGACTCATGATGGATTAATGGCATGGCTTTATCAAATCGACATAACAAGTTGGCTTCTTCTAAAGTAAGGCAATGGTTCAATACTCTGCAAACCATGTTAGCTAATCCTCTTGCTCAAGAGCTAGTGAGGGGGCTAAAAAGCATGGGGGTAATGTTTCTTATCATCTTTGCTACTCGACCTATGATCATCCCTATAGTTAATTAGTGTTTTACATAAGCATGTAGGCTGTCTCTACCATTATCAATTTAACAAAGGTCTATCTCACAATAAGCTATAATTGCATCTTTTTGGCTAATGAATTTTTAGGCTTTTACCATGAAATCTTCATCATTAATCGATTTTTCCAATGTAAGGTGTTTGAAGAAATCTTTTTAACATCCAAGCCATGAATGGCCGCTTACAAAGCAATGACGTTATCCACATTAACAACTTGTAGGGTGATTTTGTTAAATCTCGCAATGTATACACGTAATGGTACGTTTCTATGATGATGAACTGTATAGAGCATTGAAGAGTCTTTTCCAAGTGTCTTGCTAATCATGAAATGTCTTGGAACTGGGTTGCTTGCTCATTGAATGATGAAATAAAGCTATCTTTAAGGGTGTTGTACTAAAGCATAACAACATCAATTAATGTGCTAAGGAATGCTTTGCACATAATCAGGTTGCTAAATTCATGGAGCCCCATCATGATTCTATAATAGACGAGGTGATCTATCAGGTTCTTGGTGTCGTCATAGAATTGTAGCATTAGAAGTCTAACCATGGGTGGTAGTACCTTGTTTGTTATGCCTTATGAGAATGGGCCTTTAACTATGGATGACCTCCACATGTTAGATTGCTTGGCTAAGGAATCAATCACTTTACTCTTTTTGACTTCTAACAACTTTTAAATATAAACATCTAACTGTTCGACATTATTGAGCCCTATTTTGTTTTCCTTAATTTATTTTATATTAAGCCCAACCTATTTCATATAAAATAGTCAACATAAAATTAAGAAAATATTTAAAAAATATATTTTAAAAATTGGAGTCGCCAACTAATTCAATTGGTAAAAAATGAAATTAGGGTTTTCGGGTGGGAAAACCCTAATTTGGCCACTAATTCATAGATTTTCTAAGAAAATGATTTTTAGAAAATTAAACTTAAAAAAAAATTAGGTTCAAGGGTTAAGCTATTAAGACTGAGTCACTGTGTAAAAGCTAAATAAAAATTAATGTGTTTTATTTTTATAATTTTCTAAAAATACTAAAAATATACCTAAATATACAAAATATAACTAAAATGAATTATTATTATTATTATTTTATTACAAACTTTTAAGAAAAAGGGAAAAAATTATTTTTTATACGATTACCCCAAATGTGACTATGTACCTACTAATCGGGATTAAACCAATGTAATTCTTTTTTTATAAAATATTTAATGGGTGAAATTTTTATTTTTAAAATCAAGTCAGATTTATGTTTACTTAACTATTTATTATTTAAAAGAAAAACCTAAAAAATCTAATTTCACGAATTTAAAAAAATTCCTAACTGACTAAATATTTTTGAAAAACTTCGTTTAGATTTTTTATTTATTTAAAAAAAATTACTACATGTTAAAAGATATTTTTTTTTTAAATCCTATATGTAAAATCCACTAAAATACAATCCAAGTACGTACCTTCATATGTACTTTTCTAAATCCCAAACTGCAAGATCTACTAAGTTACGATCTAGAGATGTTGAAGATACGATCTAGATATGTTGTAGATACAATCTAGATACAGATCTTCAAGATTTTTTTTTTAATTGGTTGAAAATGCAATTTAACTAACTAAATTTAAAATCAAATTCTCTAAAAAGTATCCAGCGACATGACAACAATAATAATAATACTAATAAAAAAATCCTACACTAAAAAAAATAAATTAAATTAACTAAAAAAATAAATAATTAATTAATTAAAGAAAATAATTTACCTAAACCAGTCGAGTTACACATGATCGGCATCGTGTTGATCATGTACTGTGTGCCTACTCGTGCATGTAGCGATATGTCACAATGGATCACGTGCTAATGGTTGCGTGCGTGTACGTAATAGTCGTATGTGTCTTCAAGTGTTGGTGGCTATATGCGTGTGTGGGATGTCAAATCGTATTGTACAAGTGCTTCAATGTATGCGTATGTTCTTCATATAGGTAAGCTTCGATTAGTAGCTTTGGCGACTTGTTGAGGGTATGCATTTGGGGGGGGGGGGTCAACGAATTGTTGAGGATGTTTGGTGTACTTGTGTGTTGGTGACTTGGTCAATGCATATGTAGGCTTGTCCGAGTGCTATTGGCATATCAAGGTGATGCGAGTGTAAATGTGTCAAGTAGTAGAGTAAGGCGTCTCAACGTGGTGCAAGTGTATAGGTGTTGTTTCGTAAGTGCCATGTGGAATTGTGATTTGTGCATAGTGTGGCTTATGTAGGCTTATTAGGGTGATACAGGCATGGAGTTGTCGGTCAGGGGCTTTCGTGTGGCATGGATTGAGGGGGATGTGTAGTCAATGTAATGTTGTGCTGTCAAGTGAGTAAGTGAGTGTTGGTGTTCTGTACAGGACAGGAATGTTTGTATAAGTGTTGAATTGTGAAGCAGGGCGTATAGAGTTTATGTTAGGGAATTCTGTCGGACTATTTGGTTGAAAGGGGAGGTCGGTGTATTCTGATTATGGCATGGCTTGTAACATGGTCAGTAGATGAATTGTATGTAATTAAAAAAATGTGTCCAACATCACCTGCTGACTTACTATTTATAAACACACAATTGAATCTTTTCATATCTAAAGACATGATAACAAACTCAGTTATGGAAGATACGATAACGATTCTTCGGAGATTTGACCTATCTTCTAAAAACCCTATTTTAATTTAAGTTTTCTATTTTCCAAACTCAACTCAATCCAATTTGATTCATCTCAATAATCCATTTAATAAACCTTAAATGATAAGAATCAACCTCCTAGACCGATCAGAAGAAGCTGAGCTAAAGGACTTTAAAGGCTCGCACAGAACATACTAGCTCTAAACCATAGTTGAAACGGGGACTCTTTTTCTAATCTGACCTCCTACTAACCTGTCTCTCAGATCGTTATGTGTGTCTAATATGCTCCTGCCCAACTGCGAAGTCATGATCAAGAAGGTAACCTAGGAAAGGTTGGTCGAGCTGAGCTCTCCAACCAACCACTGGTGCTTGACTGCAATTCAACTAATTTCCTAACTAGACTTATTGGTTGCCGACCTAATCCAAATTAGGTCGGCCCCTAACTACCAGCACTTCCTGTTTCTACCTATGTTATATCATACTCCTAACGTCCAACCATCAAGCGATATGTGTCTTCTGACATAACGTTCCAAAATGATTGTTTCTCTTCCATACTAAATATTCTTTGTCCTTTTTACCTCCTTTTAGTATGATTCATGTAACGTGATTGTAAAATACCCCTTTAGGCAAGTATATAAACCTTTACTTTCCTTGTACACAGAATCATATCCTTTTCAATACAGAAATTACTCATATGAGAAACCGTGGTGTTCGTGTTATTCAAATCATATCTATTCCCTTTAGTAAGGATTAGTGGCAAGTGACTCTTCAATTTAGACTGGTATACCATATTCGGCAGATTGTAGGCCAACTAAGATCGAATAGTGAGTCATATCCATTCGGTAGCTACTCGGACTTTGCTAACCTTTTTCCTGTTTGTTTGTTTTGCTTCATTATGGTGCCTCTCTATATGTTCCAACCTGGAGATGCATTAGCTTCGCTGGCATCCGAGCACGGTTCTACAAAGGATTGTGTGAAGTTTTAGTTCATTTTACTATTAGTAGCTACTATGTTCCTTCCATAGCTACTGTAGCATACTTGAATATTCATAAGTGTGGTTTCATTAATACTTTGTTTTCCATTATGACAACAGAGCAAGTTTGTCTCTATTATGTTTGAGTAACTTTGGGGGACTAAAGTTGTTAGTAGTTGTTAATCTATTTGAAGAGGTATTACGTTATGTTATATTCAAGTGTTTAGGGAGTTAGTGGTGACTAGGGCAATGGTGCTCAAACTGGCCGTGGTCATAATGGGAGTAATACCCCAAGGTCGGTTGATGATAAACTTGACAGACTTATAAACCTTGTTGAGAGACTAGTCACCGTAATGCAATTTAACAGACAACAACCCTAAGGTGTGCAATCGCAAAACCCATAGGAAGGTGCCCCTAAGAGACACTATGGCTAAGTCAATCAAACCAATCGCCTAGTTCGACCTCCTTGACCAGGAGGAGCTATTAGATGAAGATTAGTATTAGAGGAGAATACAGAGGATGATGAGGAGCTGGATGATGAAGGGTTTGGTAAGGAAGAAGAATTTGATTATTATCGAGCATAAGGACGAGGATGCCGAATCCCTCAAGGGTTAGGCAATGTCAAGGCACAAATCTCGCCCTTCGGTGGAAGTGGAGATACAGATGAATACTTGGAGTGGGAAAAGAAGGTCAATAAAGTATTTGCATGTTATGGGTATAAGGATGTAGTCAAGGTCTAACTTGCTACATTAGAGTTTACTGGGCATGCCACCATGTAGTGAAAAAATCTGACTGCAGCTAGGACAAGAGATAGAAGATGAGGTGTTAGGACTTGGGATGAGATGAGAAGGTTGTTAAGAGGTAGATTGGTGTGAACTGTGACCAAGAACAGATAAGGCCGGTCACTGAATGAGTCTAAGCTTGCAAAAAGCTTAAAAAGGGTTAATGGGGATAAGTACAGAAGGGTCAAAATGAAGAATGAAAACACTAAACAAACCTACGAACAGCTTCATAGGATATGACACACCAATGGAACTTCTAATGACACACCAATGGAACTTCTAATGACTCACGGCACAATTCAATATGACGTACGAATTAGTTCAATAAGGTTACTCACTACCTAACCTTGCCTAAGGGAAAGGATAAGATTGATGCAGAGAATAAACATACAATATTTACGTAAGGAAGAAAAGTACTCAAGTGTATTGAAAATAATATAATAAGTTACAGCTACAAGTACAAAGGTATTTATACCTGTAAGGTAAGATAACTTACCCAAAAGGGAAAAGATAACAAGGACATTTCCTAAAAAAGCAATGTATATGATACAAAAGGGTAAAAATGAACATATAAGGAAAACAATCATTAATGCTACAAATTCTACACATGATACTGTACACGTGGCGATGCTGCATTAACGACATTTTTAGGAGATGTAGACAAAAAGTACAAATAGATGGGCTTGTCTGAGCAAGGGTAGCTTAGTCCGTCCAGATTCTCTCTCTCTCGGCTTCTCAGTAAGGATGATACTGAGTAATAGGTCAACTCGACACTATAGCATAATCATCAACTTGGCGTATAATAAAATAATGGGTGGTCATACGGTACGGCATGAAAGGTGACTCAACCTTGATAGGGGTTAGTTGGAACTTAAAGATTCATCATGCTAGCCCCTCTAATCCTCGAGCTCGGCTTCAAGTCAAGGGTCCCGTAGCTTGATTCCCATCATTCCCTCAGATTTGTTTTAGATTTGGGGTCAAATTTGAATGGTGTTCACTCAGTTCTCCATCAAGGTGATATGGATTGAAGTCAACAATGTTGAAGGTGTTAAAAACCCTATAGTCCTCAAGTAGTTCTAACTTATAGGTGTTGTCACTGATTTTCTAGAGGATTCTGAAAGGTCCTTTTGCTCTTACAGATAATTTGTTTTTCCTTTTGTTCAGAACCATTCTTTGCTGAGGTGTAACCATACCAAGTCTCTCGGCTAAAATTGTTTGGCTGACCTACCCTTAGTCTTTTCTCGCATTCTTCTGGCAGCTTAGTCGATGTGTCGAGCAACCTTATCATAGATGTGCTGAAGAGATTGTGCTCTAGCCAAGGCGTTAGGGTCCTCTTGCACAGGTGTAAGTACAGGGGCATGGTCGAAGGGCAACTCGAGATTGAATCTATAGACCACCTCGAAGAGAGCCTGCTTAATGGTATCATGTACTATTTGGTTATAGGCGAACTCAACCACTGGCATGCAAACATCCCAATCGGCCAAGTTCTTGCCTACTGCAGCTTGGAGTAGTAACTCTAAAGTACAATTAACCACCTCTGTTTGGCTATCAGTTTAGGGGTGACATAAGGTACTAAAGAGTATTTGGTTCTTAACTAACGCCATAAGGTTCTCCAGAAATGACTCAAGAACTTTAGGTCTCTATCAGAGACTACACTTCTCGATACGCCATGTATCCTCACAATCTCCTGTAAGAAAAGAAAAGCAATAGCCGAGGCGTCATTAGTTTTGGTACAGGGTACAAAGTGTGCCATCTTATTGAATCGACCCACGATTACCATTACAGAATCTTTGCCTCGAGTAGTTCACGGCAATCTGAGAACAAAGTTTATACTCAATTCAGTCCAAGGCCGAGTCAGAACATGTAGGGCATTGCTTTCCCTTATTCGACTCGGTACTTAGCCTTTTTGCACATAACATAACTTTTGATAACTCAATGCACATCTCTTTGCATTCTTAGCCAAAAGAATCGACCATTCAATAGTTCGCAGGCCTTCCTCTCTCTAAAGTGTCCAAAGAGTCCTCCGCTGTGGGCTCCCCTGATTAATAATTCCTGTAGAGAATAAGTCAACATGCATAGTTTGCCCCCTCAAAACAGATAGTCATCCTCTACATAATACTCGTCCACCATCTTCCCATCTACGCATCGCAAAATTATTGGTCCAAAGTGTGAATCCCCGAAGTACTATTCTTTGATACTTGCAAAACCAAATAGCTTGGTCTACGATTCTGATAAGAGCACATGCCTCCTTAAAAGAGCATCTACAACTACGTTGCTCTTTCCTTGCTTGTACTTTATCATAAAATTGAACCCCTCAAGGAATTCAACCCATCTTGCCTACCACTTCGACAACTTGGTCTAACTTCGAAGGTACCTTAGTGATTTATGGTTAATATATATGATAAATTCTCTTGGCAATAAGTAATGTTGCTATACTTGCATTGCTCGGATCAGTGCCAAAAGTTCCTTGTCATACATGAAGTAGTTCAGCTATGGTACTTAGAGCTTCTTACTATGGAAGGCAATTGGTCGGCCTTCCCGCATCAGGACAGGGCCTATTCCAACATTCGATGCGTCGCATTCCAACTAAAAAATTTTGTCAAAGTCAGGTAGTATTAATACTAGAGCGAAGGTCAATCTTTCTTTTACGTCGGCGAAACTCCTCTCCTCCCTTTCTCCCTTTCTCCCCATCGAAAGTTGATGTTCTTCTTTGTAAGCTCGATAAGTGATGCGGTGATAGTGCTGAAATTCCTGATAAACCTTCCATAAAACAAAGCCAATCTATGGAAGCTTCTTACATCGGCACAAGTAGTAGGAGTCGACTACTCGACAATTGCTTTGATCTTCTCATCATCGACTCACAAACCTCCTCCACTGATGACATTCCCCAAGAATACCACTTCCTCCTAATAGAAGCAACACTTCTTCAAGTTACTGAATAGTCTCTTGGCACAAAGGATATCTAAGACTACTTTAAGATGTTCGCAGTAACTCAACATGTAGCACTGTAGACCAAGATGTCGTCAAAGTACACCACGACGTACTTCCCTATGAGATGTCTCAGCACATGATTCATAAGTCTCATGAAAGTGCTCGAAGGATTTGACAAGTTGAGGGGCATGACCATCTACTCATAAAGTTCATGTCGAGTCTTAAATGCAATCTTCCACTCATCTCCTGACTTCATGCGGATTTGATGGTAGCCAAACTTGAGATCAATCTTACTGAAAATCTTAGCTCCACTTATTTCATCTAACATGTCTTCTAGCTTCGAGATTGGATACTTGTATTTGATTGTGATTTTGTTCACGGCTCAGCTGTCAACATATATTTGCCAGGTTCCATCGTTCTTCGGCACTAAAAGTGCTAGTACAATACAAGGGCTGAGACTCTCTCTCACATAACCTCTCTCCAACAACTCATTGACTTGACATTGGCGTTCAGAAGCCTGCTCGAGATTTATCCGATAAGCTGGCTTATTCAACAGTGTAGTGCCGGGTACTAAGTCAATGTAATGTTCTATGCCTCGAGTTGAGGGTAACCCCTCCGATAACTGTTCAGGAAATAGGTCGGCATAGTCATCTAGTAACCTTTTGATTTCCTAGGGAAGCTTACCCCACTCCTTCACTTCCAATAGTCACCTGACCAACAATAGGTCGGCTCATCAACATTAATGGCCTCTCAAAGTTTAGCTCTACTCATCACCAGACCTTTCTTCGATTCGCAAGCAAGTTTCATCTGTAGCTTGTAAACTTCTCTTAGTAGCATCGAATTTAATATGATCTTCCGGTCATCCTTTTCCAACATATACATGTTTTTGTAGCCTTCATGCATAACTCTCCTGTCAAACAACCATGGCCTACCTAGCAACACGCAGGAAGCGCACATAGGTAACACATCGTAAAGTATCTGGTTAGAGCAATTCCCTATTGTGATCGGCAGCAGTATTTACTAAGTGACATGTAATACTCCTTTCTTACTCAACCAGTGTAGCTTGTACGACCTAAGATACGCAACAGTCGGCAGCTTCAGTTTTGAAGCAAGATCGGCCAATGCTACATTGTTGCAACTTCCATTATACATAATGAGAGCACACACGTGAACATTCACCTTATAGGTTCCATGAAACAAATTCTCTCACTACTCCTATTCTCATGAGGGTTCCACGTTCATAGTATGCCAAACAACCATAAGTAACTGGTCTAAGTCCTTAGGAAACACGTCCTCCCCAATCAGTTCTTTCTCAGTAGGAACCTTCTCCTCCTCAGGTTCCTCATCCGTACTCTCTACTTCTAGCTTCAAGATGTCTCCCTTAACGACCATCATCCTTAGATTCGAGCACTGAGCAGCTATATGTCCAAACCCTTAACACTTAAAGCACTTAATTTAGTTGGTCTTCCTGCTAGACCCTTGCCTCTTCTCATACGTTTGGGTTAGCACTACATCTTCAAGTCGACCTTTCTGCTTGGCTCTAACATCAACTCTTTTGCTTAACTTGATACTAGACTGAGCTCGATGACTTGCTTATCCTGATCGGCTAGTCAGCATTCTGGTGTTACTCGGCTCCTTCTTTACCTCTCCACTTACTAGGCAATCTTAACAGCGTCATCCATTGTGTCAAATCGTTGGAGCTCCACAATGTCTTAGATGTCTCCTCTTAACCCAGTAATAAATCTTGAGATTATTTGACCTGGTGGTTCCTCCACTTCACATCATATCATAAGCATTTAGAATTCTTGAACACATTCATCAACAGTTCGGCCTCCTTATCTCAGCTTCTAAAGCCGAGTGAAAGTATCTTGGAGATACATTTCTGGTACAAATCTGTTTTTAAGTAGTCTCTTCACCTTGGGCTAGGTGTTAATCTCTCGGTACCCCTCTCTTTTTCTCATGGCCTAAAAGTTTTTCCACCATATAGCAATATATCCAGAGAATTCAACAGTAGCAGTCTTCGCTTTCTTGTAATTCTCATATTGATAGCAATCAAATACACGCTCCATTTTCTCTTACCAATCCAGATACTCATCAGCATTCCCAAATCCATTGAAAGTCGGAAGCTAAAGCTTCGCATGGTCAGATGCTCTAAGGACCCGTACACACTTCTTTTCAAAATACTCTTCTTCCTCCTCATCAAGCTCTCTCAGGTTAATCCTTCACCTTACTTATCCTCCAACTCCCCTACCTCGAACTAGTTGAGCTAGGTCCTGACCTCTAACAAGTTAAGCAGCTTGTGGAGTGCTTTGCGCGGCCTTAGTAGGTCGACCAGACGGGGTGTAAACAGCTCGAGTCAAATCCACCAAGAGATTAGCTACCTCATCAAGTCTCTCATCAATGCTTCTGAAAGTTCTCTAAGATTATTGTCCATAGTGAACAACTCCACTGTCATCACTGGCGCTAACATTCATACTTAAGTCTGTCATTTTCCTCACAAATTTAAAATTCAAACAAACACTTTAGAAAGTAAAAAGCTATTAACACAACAGTTAAATGAACACAATAATTGACCCTATTTCACATACGCAAAACACAACTTCAAGAAGAACTAACCATACTTCACACAAAACCTCCGCTCTGATACCAAGATGTTGTGAACCATAACCAAGAACAAATAAGGCCGATCTTTGGATGAGTTCAAGCTTGTAGAAAGCTCGAAAAGGGTTAATGGGGATAAGTACGAAAGGGTGAAAATGAAGCATGAAAATAGAAAGCAAACCCATGAACAGCTCTAAAGGATACGACGCACCAATGGAACTTCTGAAGACTCACGACACAATTCAATATGACGCACAACTTAGTCCAATGAGGTTACTTGTCACCTAACCTTACTTAAGGGAAAGGATAAGAGTGATGGCAAAAGTAAACAAATAGTGTTTACATAAGGAAGAAAAGTACTCAAGTGTATTTAAGGTAATTTAATAAGTTACAGCTATAAGTATAAGGGTATTTATACCTGTAAGGTAGGTTAACTTTCCCAAAAGGGAAAAGACAATAAGGACATTTGCTAAAGAAGCAATGTACACGATACAAAAGGGTAACAATGAATATATAAGGAAAATAATCATTGGTGCTACGGATTCTACATATAATACTGTACACATGGCGATGGTACATTGGCGAGGTTGTTAGGAGATGCGAACAAAAATTACAAACAGATAGGCTTGTTCGAATAGGGGTGGCTTAGCCGATCCAGATTCTCTCTGTCTCAGCTTCTCGATAAAGATGATGCCGAATAATAGGTCAACTTGGTACCATAGCATAATCATCAACTCGGCATACAAAAAAATAATAGGCAATCATACAGCACGGCATTAAAGGTGATTCGACAAGGAAGTACTCGGCCTCGACAGGAGTTGGTTAAAACATAAGGATTCATCATGCTATCCCCTCTAGTCCTTAGGTTTAGCTTTGGGTCGAGGCTCCCGTAGCTTAATTCCCATCATAGATTTATGCCTGAGACTTACCTACAAGATACGTTCACGAAGTTGTAGGAGCTTTGCGAAGGAAACTGATTTGTTAATGACTACGTATAAGAGTTCCAAATGTTAATGATCCAAGCCAACGTAGAAGAGCTAGAGGCCCGTATAGTATCAAGGTTCATTTCTGGACTTAAATATGAGATTCACAATATCGTGGAAGTACAAAGGTTTTATAATTTGGAAGAAGCCATCAAGATACTATAGAGGGTCGAAGAGGAGAAATGTTCTAAGCTGACCTGAGCCAACATTCTCTTGAGACTTGGTAGCACGCCAACCTATTCAAATCGAGCTTAGTAGGCCGCACCGAGCCAAGGCAAAGAATGACCAACCAAACGATAGACGAGCAAGTTAGCATGGCCAAGCAGGATAGTCAAACTGAGCTAGGCTTAAGCCACCCCCGAGAATGTATGAGAAAAGACAGGCTTCCAGACAGAAATCTAATGAAGTGAAATGCTTTAAATGCTTAGGCTTTGGACACATGGCAGCTGAGTGTCCGAACTGACGTGTCACGATGCTTTAAGGAGATGTAGTGGATAGCACTAATGAGAGTGAGCCTAAGGAAGAGAAGAATGTTCGAAAGGCAGAAGCCAAGGAGGAAGAGGAAACCTGTGTCTATGCCGACTAGGGAGAAGTAATGAACCTAATATTGAGACAAGTCATGAGTTCCTTACTGAACCCTAAGGAGGACCAGAGAGAAAATTTGTTCCATACCAAGTGTACCATCAAAGGCCAATTATGCACAATCATAGTAGATGGGGGAAGTTGCACTAACGTAGTTGTACAATCATTTGTGTAGAGGTTAAGTTTACCGACCTGAAGGCATCCCCGACCTTACAAGCTACATTGGCTTCATGATAAGGGTCTTTGCACATGACTAAACAAGTGACCGTATCGTTCAATGTTGGAAATGTATACAGGGACAAAGTAATGTGCAATGTCGTCCTCATAGGAGCTTCACATCTACTACTTGGACAACCTTGGTTGCTCAACCAACATGTTATGCACGATGGGTATAAGAACACCTATGCCTTTGTTAAGGACGAAAGGAGGACAATATTGCAACCCCTAACCCCGTCCCAAGTAAATGAGACCCATAATCCGCTCACTCGGGTTAGTAAGAAGAAAGCCTTGGTGATGAGTCGTAGAGAGCTCAGATCTACTAAGAAAGCTAATGAATCGATGTTCCTGTTGGTTAGGAGATTGATGGAGATGAAGGAATTACAAAATGTTCCAAGAGAAATTCGAGGCTTGCTAAATGAGTTTTTTAACTTGTTTCCGAAAAAACTACGCAGAGGACTGCCACTAGTCCAAGGAGTAGAGTACTATACTGATCTATAGCTAGGTGCCGCTCTACCTAATCAACTTACATATAGGATGAACCTTGAGCAGGCTACCGAGCTAAAAAGATAGGTGGATGAACTCATTAAGCAAGGATATGTAAAGGAGAGTATGAACACTTGTTCTATACCAACTCTGCTTGTTTTAAAGAATGATGGTTCATGATGCATGTACATCGATAACCGAGCAATCAACCGAATTATTATCAAGTACAGATACCCAATAGCGAAGCTCGATGACATGTTGGATAAGCTTCATGGTACAAAGATATTTTCAAAGATTGATCTGCAAAGTGGCTATTACCAAATTTGCATGAGGCTGGGCGATGAATAGAAGACTACCTTTAAGACTAAGCATGGACTCTACAAATGGTTGGCTATGTCATTTGGACTTACTAATACACCAAGTACATTTATGGGGTTAATAAACCATGTGTTGCGCCTTCTTCTTGGAAGATGTGTGGTCATGTACTTCGATGACATATTAGTATATAGTGCCGAACTGAGCAACCATATTCAACATCTTCACAATGTATTTGGCATTCTACAAGTTGAGAAATTGTTTGGGAATGTAAAGAAGTGTACATTTTGCCAGAATGAGGTGGTTTTCCTAAGGTTTATAATGTCAAGGGAAGGAATCCGAGCATACGAGGAGAAGATCTAAGCTGTTACGGAATAGCCAACGCTGAAGAATGTCATGAAGTCTAAAGTTTCCATAGCCTAGCTTCTTTCTATATGCGATTTATTAAGGACTTTAGTACAATAGCTACCCCATTGACCGAGCTGACAAAGAAAAATGAAAGGTTTAGGTGGAACAACTGAACTGAGCGAAGCTTTAGGGAGATCAAGGAGAAGCTCACTTCGGCACATGTCCTTTCACTATCAGATTTTGACAAGCCCTTTGAATTGAAATACAATGCATCGGGAGTAAGAATTGGCGCTGTCCTAATGAAGGAGTGACAACCCATCGTCTTCCATAATGAGAAACTTAGTAGCCCTACCCTGAACTATTCCATGTACGAGATTGAGTTATGCTCCCTTTTCCAAGCCTTCACTATTTGGGAACACTACTTGCTGCCACGAATCATTGAAGCATCTTAAGAGTTAGAATAAACACCCCAAGAGGCAGGCCAAGCAGTTAAAATTCATGGAAGGGTTCTTATACATCATTTGGCATAAGAAAGAGAGAGCAAATGTGGTTGCCGATGCTCTGTCATGATGGCAAACTTTGTTGACCACTTTGTAGACAAAATTATTGAGATTCTTACTCATTACAGAGCAGTATGCTAATGATCCTTACTTTGGTTCTGTTATTAAACAGTGCTGAAAAGGGGTAGTTGTTGTAGGATATTATCTTAAGGATGGTTATTTGTTCAAAGATTGTAGGCTATGTATTCCAAACTACTCCACGCATAAGCTACTGATCAACGAAGCCTTTAGCGAAGGACTATCAGGTCACTTTAGGGAGGTCAAGATAACCAATCTGTTAAAGGAGAACTTCTACTGGCCAGGTTTGGCCAAAGATGTCTATAAGGTAGTTGATAGTTATGAAGTGTATAAGTGTGCTAAGGGGAAGAGAGAACCCTATGGAGAGTACATGCCTCTATCAATGCCAACCTTACCTTGGGTCGACCTCAACATGAACTTTGTCCTAGGGTTGCCCCGGACATCCCGAGGGAAAGATTCCATTTTTGTTGTAGTGGACCGTTTTAGTAAGATGGCATACTTCATTCAATTCCATCAAACTAACGATGCTCTATATATTGCTGATCTATTTTTGCAGGAGATTGTCCAACTACACGGAGTACAGAAAAGTATAGTCTCAGATCATGACATAAAATTCTTAAGCTATTTTTGGAAGACCCTTTAGAGAAGACTTGGAAACAAACTTGTATTCAACTCTAGTAACCACCCTTAGACTGATGGCCAGACTAAAGTGGTAAATAGGACACTAGGCAATCTACTCAGAGCTGTTGTAGGAAAGAACTTAAAAGATTGGGATATGTGCCTACCAATTGTAGAGTTCACATACAATCGAACTATCTATAACACTATTGGGAAGACCCAATTCGAAGTTGTCTATGGCCTTAACCCTACCATTCCCCTGGATATAATCGGTATCCTAGCAGCTATTAAAAAGAGTTAATCGGAGTAGACCAAGCCTAAGAATTACATGAGCTACACTAGTCGGTTATGAGGAAGATTGCTAAGTTCAATCAAAGACAACAAGAGATTGGCAGCCAAGGCCGCCAAACTATTTCCTTCCAACCAAGAGACTTAATATGGATACATCTCGGCCAAAAACAATTCCCATACTTAAAACAAAACAACTATCTCCTCAAGCTGATGGTTCATTTAAGGTCCTAAAGAAGATCAACCGCAAAGCCTACCGAATTGAGTTGCTTGATGATTATGGTGTCTCCTCTACTTTTAGTGTATCCAATCTGATTCCCTATTAACCAACCGAAGAAGACCCTATGAGCACCCTACAAGAATAAGTAGAAATCGCTTCAAATTTGAGGAAAAATCTTTCTGACCCCCAAGCAAATGATAGGAATCAACTCCTTAAACCAATCATAAGAAGTCAAGCTAGAGGACTTCAAGGGATTGCTTAGAAAACACTAGCTCTAAGCCATAGCCAAAACGGAGACTCCTTTTCCAATCTGACCTCCTACCAACCTGTCTCTTAGATCCTCACATGTATCCAATATGCTGTTGCCCAGCTACAAAGTCCTAATCCAAAAGGTAAACCAAGAAAGGCTGGTCGAGCCAAGCTCTCTAACTAACCACTAGCGCCTGACTCTAATTCAGCTGCCTTCCTAATCAAACTGATTAGCTCCCAACCTGATCCAGACCATGTCAACGCCTGACTACCGGTACTTTATGTTTCTGCCTATGTTGTATCATATTCCTGATGTCCAACCATCAAGCGACATGTGTCTTCTGACACAACGTCCCAGAATGATTCTTTATCTTTTATACTGAATATTCTTTGTCCTTTTTACCTTCTTTTAGTATGATTCATGTAACGTGATTGTAAAATATCCTTTTATCTTTTCACACATATAAAATAACCTTAATGGGCAAGTATATAAACCCCAACTTTCCTTGTACACAGAATCATATCCTTTTCAATACAGAAATTACTCATTTGAGCAATCTCAATGTTCACATTATTCAACTCTTATTTAGTAAGGAGTAATGGCAAGTGACCATTCAATTTAAGATGGTGTATCATATCCGACGGATTGTAGACCAATTAAGATTGAATGGTGAGTTATATCCATTCGGTAGACCATGTTAGAAATTGAATCTTCCAATTAGGAAAGTACACCATTGACAAGTTAGAAAAGCAACTCCTAAGTCGCTTAGATTGATTAGATAAGTAATCCTTTAGGTGTATGATTTAAGTCAAGTAAGTAGTACTTGACAAGCTCTAATGGGCCTTAACGCGTAGTTCTAAAAAGGTCAATTTTGTCTAATGCAATAAGATTTGTTTGAGTAAGGTGATGTCTATACATTGTCCAATCTCAAGTTAGTCTAAGTGGCTAACTTTCAGGTCCTTGGGCCTAATCACATATCACCTAAGAGGTCTTCAAAGTCGAATTGGGCTAAGAGTCCAAAACCTAAAATTACCTATGAACACATCCCATTCATTTTACGAGTATAAATGGAGCCAATCTAGACCTACTGGTCAAACACCTCCGCTTATATCATGCATAGCTAGGGTAATTTAAGGTGTCTCACCGTATAACGAAATTGAGGCTAAACTCGAAGGTGGTATAAATAGTTTTTAAGGATTGAACTGAATAAAAGTTTTAGTTTTTTTTTTTTTTTAATGTAAACTATGAGTATAATACTTTGCCAAAGGCCCATTAGTTGACAGGAAAATCTTTAAAAATTCGTACATGTAGCAAGTTATATAAAAACCTTATTACTGGACTAATAATATGATTTCTAAAGAATCTCCAGATTATTTTTTATCTTGTAAAATAGCGTGCGCTAAAACGTAGCTAAAAATTTATATCCTATCCTACCCTTTTTGTGCTGTATTGTGTTGTCGTAGTATTATTCACTCTTTTTAAGCCCATAAGACAAGCTTTCTCTCGGCAGGCCTGTTTGGTAAATTATTCCGAGGCACGTGGTTTCCTCACTAAATGGAGGCGCTAAACATCGGAAAACCACAGCCACCGGACCCAATCATCACCGAATACAATCATCCCTCGTGACAAATAAGGCCCAAATCCATATTTTAGTACCCAAAATAGCTAAAAGATAAGTGAAAAATGATTGATAAGATATATTAAAAATTTGAATAATTTCAAACATTAATTTATAATTTTATTTAAAATAATTTTAAAAGATCCATTTTCAAGATTAAATACCAGTTCACAAATGTAAAACCAGATTTTAGAAGCCTTTATACCATAAGTTTTCGAACTTTTTTTTTTTTTTCCAATTTTTAGAATTACACCATACTCAACCATTTTGCATATATTTCTTTACATTTATAGTGTAGAAGACAATACTTAAAATAAAAGAAATCAAATATAATGTATATCAAAAGTGGAGACTAAAATACGAGTTAGAAATTTTTTCGATTTTCACATTCTGATTTGTTGGAATTCCATCTTTTTACCTAAAGTAGTGAACATGATATGTTAAAATGTAAAAACTACTAAAATAAAGAAGATTTATTGGTTTGATAAGAGATATAATTTTAATAGGAAGGACACCTCAAGGAATTTAGTAGGAAATATTTAATCTTGTGATGTGATGACAACAAAATCAATGTTTTATGTTTTAATACTATTGAAAAGTATACGATGTATATTTTTTTTTCCCCTTTTTTGGCCAACTAATATAAATTTCAAAGGAACTTTTTTCTTAAGTCTATTTCAAGAACAGTAGAGGGCTTGAAGATAAAAGTTAGATTTAAATTAAAAAAGAAAAAGGTAAAAGGAAATAAAGGATTTAAAAAGAAAAAACTAAAGGTCAATGGACAAAGGATTTTAGTTATATTTGAAAATGTATAAAAATATGAAATATCTATTAGTATATAAGTTTAACTTTTAGATGAAATAAAAATGGATAAATTTAATATCAAAGGTATTAAAATAGAAGGGGGTTATTACAAAGTCCAATAATATCATTTCCATACTTGAGGTGGGCGTTAAATTTAGCATATATGTGCTTAGAAAGCTACCGTCCTCTGTCCTTCGGGAATTGGGATAGCCTCCTACTATAGGGATGCAGGATCAAACCTTAAACATTGCATATAGAGGTCGGCGTTGTTAAGCCATAAAGCACACTTTTAATATAAAGTTACACTTCGAAAGATAAAAAAGAAAAAAGTTAAATTGCACGCCAAAGATGGATCTTGATCCGAATCATATAATATATGATGCGAGCCTAAAATAAAAGACACCTATTACATTTTAATAATATAAATAAAAAAGAGGGAAATCATAAGTGATCCTTAAAGTGTGATCGTTATACATATACAACCTTTAAACTTATAAAGTGTACTTTAATGCCATCATCCTATAATAAATTAGCAATATTAAAGAAAATTTTCTTTTCCTATTGGGAAAAAAATACATCATGTCCAAAGTTTGTAGGGTTTCAAGGTACGTTTTAATAAGTTCAAGAGGTGTTTCATATTGAAGTCAAAGTGTAGGGTTCATTTGCAATTTTTCGGATTATTTGCTAATATATTAAAGTTTAAGGAGTACTAAAAGATACCTTATAAATTTCTAAATGTAGCCACACCAAGATTAAATTCATTTGCGTTTTTCCCTCAAGGAAAAAAAAAAACAAACAAACCTTAAGAATAATATAAAAATAGAATAAGATTGACTTTATCATCACTCATAAAACTCTTACTTACACCACTAAGTAAACTTAAATTGTACAAAATAGAGATGAGCAGATAATCTTATTATATATAATACCTACCTATGACTTACTCAATTGACTAGATTCCAAGTAGATATTAAGGATCACAAAGTAAGTTTCAAGTATAAATTTTTCAAAACCTACTCCCATACATTGGAGTACGAGTACGAGTACGTGGTCTTCTTATTCTATACTAATCAAGGAACTTGCAATTTAAGATATAAAGAATATAAGTTTTAAGGTATTCTATATCCACTCTAAAATGTTATTAAACAATATTAATAAATGAGTAATAAATAACAATATTGTATTCTTTGTCTAGTAAAAATAAAGAGTAAAGCCCATAAATTAATCTCTAAATGGCCGAACATAATGTGGTTTCTCTCACCTTATCTTTTCTATTATTTTTCTTATTCTTCAGCTTTTCCCTCTCCAACTTTATATTTCCATTCTTACCCTTTTGCTTTCCCACTTGCCACCAGGAAGATTATATAAACTTAAAGTAATAAGGAAGGAAAAATTACATTTTTCATTTCATAAATTTTGCTACAAGTTCTATAAATTTTATATTTAAAGAAATTATAATATCAGATATAAATTACTTTTTTTCATATCATATAAACTTAAAATTTACAGAAAAACAAACAAAATTTATAAGTTTCATAAGATATCCTATATCCAGTAAGTTTTATAGAGTATAAATTCAAGTATAGCTCAAGGATATTACAAAATAGATTTCGCCTCCACAATTTAAGAATCTATATCTTACATGATAGGATACAAATGAGACTTTATATCCTATCTAATATCTATCATATATCCGCTCATCCTAATATTAGGGGTGCATAAAAACCAACCAAAGCATTAACCAAATCGAATGAACCGGAATAAATAGAACCAAAAGTTTGGTTTTTGTTCGTGTGCGGTTCAATTTAATCATGGAATATCGGTATGCAGCGGTTTGTTAAAAAAAAAAGTGTCAACGCCTTATCAGTTCCTGAAATCCAATTCGGTTCCACAACTAAAATTCTCAATAATTGGTAAAGACAATTTTTTGTAGATTTAATATATATTTACTTATATTATATATCAATGAAGATGACACATTGATCCGAAAACGACAACCCAAAATACACAACAGGCCACCTGAGCACTTTCTTTTTCGCATTAATAATACTACTACTCAATCAATATATCACTCATGGAAATTCAACATGGATGGACACCTCTAACACCTATCGTAATTTGAGTGGATTTCAGATTGACATGCAGCATTTGATTTCGTTCGTGAAACATGAAACCAGCGGGCGTTGTCGTAATAGGACAGAATAGCGGTCGATAGATCACTTATATAAATCCTTTCTTAAACGCAAACATAAGTTCAATTAAACGGTTTTTTTAGTAATACTAGCAAAAATACATTACCGTAATGTTATTTAATCTAAATCATTAATTTAATAAAACTTAATTTATATCGTTAATTCTATTAAAATAGATTAACTTGTTGCCTAGATAACAAGTTATTTTAATCTTGATAATTAATTAAATAAGTAAGGAGGAGAGAAAAAATAATCTACTAATCTCCTATAGCAAATTATTTAAACTAGTATTATGGTAAGTTATATTGTTAATGTTATCATAAAAAAAATTCCAGTTAAACTTCAACTACCTCAAATTCTACTTTGTGTGCAGTAGTTAATAAATTGGAACTCAAATTAACTAAGCTCATTTAAACTAGGTTATGTAAAGAGAAATATATTTGTTAAATTAATTTCTTTTAAAGCTCAAATTTAACTTAAAACTCCATAAAATTAAATATGTATTCAAATACAATTTAAACTCAATTAAGTTCATGAATTTATGAAGTCAAATAGATTCAAGTTTAAGATTAAACTCTTCTCAATCATAATCGAATCTAACCTAAGCATATATTGAGCTAAGATCAAATGGTATGCAAGACAGCTGGTTCATTTACATCTACACCGCAGGTCAATTATTTCATGATTGAATAATTTTCTATTTTAAACAAAACAAAACTTTTGACTAGGCTCCTGATAATTCAACCACCGTTTAAATCAAAACCCTCTATCAATAAAGCTACATGAAATTAAAGTAAGAATTTTCAAACATGAAAGGCCAATCCTGCCGACAGTCACTCCGGAAGCCTTTTAAACGTTTCATCATGGAAAGCCACGTTGCTTTACAGCAAAAAGATGTGATAGAACGGCTTTCATATTTCCTTTGCTTTATGCGGCAACAATTACTATGTTCCTTCATGAATGAGTCGAGTGTTGGTCCTACGAAGTCACCTTTTTATATCTAATAAAAATAACAATTATAAATATATTTCTAAATTATTAATCAAATATAGATATACTATTAAATTTTCAAAGTATAACTTTACTTTTCTATTATTTTTGAAAATATATAAATAATTTCCAAACTGTTGCTAGATTCTCAAAACCATCGCAAAAATATGTTAAATAACGATTTTGATTTTTTCTTTCTAAGGTTTAAGTCATAATTTAAAGTATGGATACACTTTTTTGAAAGTTATGGTCAGGTCAAATTAGACTTTATGGAAATTCGACATCACTGAATTAATAATTTCAGAGTATAGTTATAATCGTCTTAAAATGTCAAAGCTTTTCCACTTAATCTAGCTTCAGCTTTCACCTCTGAGCATTGTTATAAAGACCGAGAACATTTCGAAAGATCAGTATTGAATACTTAGAACACACAAAATACACTAAGGGACCCATTTTTATTTTTCGTTTGTATAATCTGAACAGATAAAAAATCATATATGCACAAAAGAAGAATAGACATAAAATTTAATGAATTCAAAATGATAGACTGATTGTAAGGTAATTTTACTTTTAACTTTAAATTCTACAAAATGCTCCAAAAAATAAATTAAAAATGAGTTTCAATAGTTTTCCTTCCATAAGCACCTTTGAAATATATTCACCTTTGATTCTTTTGTTTTGTACAAGACAAAAACTAAAATCGCACCGCTATCCTTTAAAAAAACCCTAATCCTCTTTTCTTTCTCTTAAATAGTCATAAGAAAGAGCAAGAGGACACTCTCCATCTTGCTTTTACCTATCTTTTGCACCACTTTTTTTCTCACTGGATGTTCATTTAGGAGAATGATTATTTCATTCCACCTTTATTCGATATAAAATTATTATTATAATATTTAGTTAAATTTTAAATACTAAATAGTTATTCCTAACGAATTATTATTACATAAAATATTGAATCGCGATTCATCTCTCCAATTCATGAATTGTTGTTCAATAAACTATTTATTATCTTTGTCATAAATATCCTATTCTCATAGGTTGTATTGAGTTGTATTAGCTATGAAAAGTAGAGAAAATTAGGGATTTTAAAGCTACATTATAAAAATTATTGTTTATTTCTATCTCATTAATTATTTATTATTATATCAACTAAACAAAGTAACAAATATGCAATACCATTATATTTCTATTAAATTCCTACTAAATTGCAATTCAATCCCCTCATTCCATCAGGCAATCAATCTCCTAAAATTTCGAATTTGTCTAAATTCAAGATAATATTCCTTCTTTTGGTTTTACTCTTTCAATTTCCTTTTAGCAGATTTAATAAAGGATACTGCTGATCCAAAGGCAATGTTTTGTGAAGTGTGTAGAAAGATAAGCATCTGATTTGGTAAATGATGGTTTTGGATTGAAGTTGTGGTTTATTGATGAACTTTTAATAAAAACCTATCAATTGTTGAAGGGAATTGTTAAATCAAGTGGAAGCACAAAAGTTGGTTGGTTAATTATATCACGATTTAGGGTTTATTTCTAACAAGTATACATTCAAGTGTGACATTTTATTCCTTTCTTTATGTTGATATCTTCCCCTTTACAATTTCAATTGAATTTGATCTTTTAGAATTAAGGTTATGATGGATTAAGTTGTAATAACTAATTGTTTCGAATATGAAATTGAGGTCAAAAGTTGGTTAACTACTTGCTTCTATCATGTACCAATCAACCTTGTATATATATATATATGTATGTCAATCGGGTAACCCATATAGGATACCTAGTTAATCTAATTTGAGTTTTAATGGTCCAATTAAGTTGGAAATCAAGTTAGAGAACTAAAATTTATAATCTTATAGTATGAATAGGATTTTAATTGCACTTTAAAGGTGGCATCCACAAGCATTGCTATGGACTGGTAGATATTCAATGACTATAGTAGTTTTAGTTATAATTTGTCTTCATTATGATCCATAGATAGACATGAGCAAAGAATGCAAAGAGAGAGTGCATGGGTCTCTTGTGTAGCATGATAAAGGTAAAGCAATTGCTAATATGCTAGTAAGTGAGCGTTAGGGAGAAGAAAATATGTTGTTATTGGTTTTTGACAAATAAAGAAGACTCCTAAGTTAATTGGTTCTTACACCTCATAGGTGCATAGCACATATTATAGTGTTTTGGAAGTAGTTATATGTAGATAAGTGAAGAGTAGATGCTAAAAATTATTGTTGATATATGAGTGGTGCAAGTTAAGGTGCATGATGGGGGCAATGCTACATATGAGGTATAGGTCAAAATTGTCTTGTAAAGTTTAGTCACTTGGTTTATTAATTGGTACTGATTCCTTTATTATTGTGAATTCTAGTTGTTTAAAGATGTTCTGTAGACACTTCATGATGATGAAAGGAATTAAGTGTATAACTTCTCCCTATTGCAAAGGAATGTGATTCTTAATGGTTTTATTATGAATGTAAAACCTACACAAAGGATCATGCTAGTTACTCCACTTTGGCATCACATAGAGCCCTGAGATAAAGAGAGTATGGAGCAAAATGAAACTTAAGAGGTCCAAGGTGATGTGCCTAGCTTAAATGTGCTCTCAAAATGATCTAAGAAAATTGGTGAAATAGCGAATTAATATAAAAAAGGGATTTTTTATGTGTTTTTATGTTTTTTTTAAAATCGAAATTAGAATGAAAGGAAGAAATAAGTATGGATGAATATTGAAGAAATCAAACAACTAAATAGTTTTCTTTCATAAGATTCAAAGAAAACTATTTAGCATAATGTTGGCTAGTGTTTGACAATCTCAAAGAGATGTTGATTCAATAACAAAATCAATAGTAATCAAAAGGCCTTATAATCTATGTTACATTGAGAAATAAAAAAATTAAATGCATCTAAAATCCTAATGGTAAAAGAGTAAATAAAGGAAGTTTGCAAAATACAAAAAAAAAAAAAAAAAGAAGAAGAAGAAGAAGAAGAAAGAGAAAATAACAACTCGCATATCATAACAACCCTAACATGATCATGTTACTTGAATGTGTTAATCTTTGTCCAACTTCAACACTCAACACAGTCTCAACATAGTCATGTTGTCCAGTTGTATTGCTTTCTATTTAACATTAACTCTTAACATGGTCATAATATGGTCGTGCTGCCAGGTGGATAACACAATCATTTAACCCTTGCATCAGCAAAGGTAATACAGTCATAACATTAATACAGTCATAACATGGTCATGTTCAGAGGCCACTTACTTTTCAATGGTCTCTCTTCAAGTTTTTTTCCCTACCTTTAACACTCTATCTCCCTCACCGACTTGATCCATCATTACCCAAACTCTTATCACTATCATCACAATGGGTTTAGTAAAGATTTTTCTTCAAATCTCTTGACGATTTTAGACTTACAAAACAACAAGGTAGGATTCTAAGCAAATAAACTCAATTATCCTTCTTTTAATCTACCTTATACATTTTTATCCCTCTTAATTTCCTTAGGATTACTAAGGATTAAAATAATTTTCCTCCTATCCTTAACAAACGTAAAGATGTTCTTGAACCCATCATATATTACCTTCATATCATACATTTAACGGCAACCAAATAGTAGACTAGGTACTTCCATTATAGCAACATAATGCAACCTCATCTTTATATCCTCTAACCATAAATGAACTTTAGCTTATCTATTAACAGAAATCTTTCCCTTCTCACTAATCCAATTCAATTTATATGGCTAAAGATGTGGTATTATCTTCAACCCAAAGCATGCACAAAAGTAGTTTACATAATGTTAGTGCAACTCCCATTATCAATCACCACTGAACACATCATACCTTACACTAAGCATTAGGTGAAAAATAAACTCTCTCACTAAGTAGCATCAACTGGTGGTGTTTTCTTAGTAGACCAAATAATAGTAATAGGCATCATTTTCTCTCTTGTATCTCCATTTGGGTTATTTATATGGATGACATCATCTGACTCAAAGGCCTATTTCATGCACTTAAACTCTTCACCTACATCGTTCATCTCCTCCTTACTAACCACCTCCATCTTTAGCAATGGGATCTTAATTATCACGACTCTTCTATTTGGACACTCCGAAGCTAGATGCTTAAGCCCTGACACTTAAAGCATTTGACCTCACTCGACCTTCTTCTCTAAGTACCCTGCTCATGCTTTAAAGTTTCATAAGTAATAGAAGTAGCTTTGCTAGGATTACCTTTTTTGTGACTCTTGAATTTTTAATGATCCAACCTTAGCACTTTAGGTTTCAATTCTTCCTTGAGCTTCTCCCTAACTAAGCAATCACAATGATGTTGAGATTTAGATTATTGCCATTGCTTCTATACTTTTACCTTTATGTCCAACTTGATAACATCATCTAAAGTTTCAAATGATGAACTTCAACAACATCAACTATCTCATATCCTAATCTCAAATGAACTAGGATGTAATTTACTCAAATAGTTCCCTTAGATCACACCTCATGAACAAAGTCTCATACTCTTGAGCATGAATCCTCCTCGCCTTAAATGCCATAATCTCACAAAAAGTTCCTATTGTAATAGTAAGGAACAAACTTCTTTCTCATCAACCTTATCATTATGTTCTAGGTCATTATCTTAGCCTCACCATCCTCTCTTCTTTGGTTGCAGATGCTTATCTACAATAAGACTACATAACTTATAAATTCTAGTGAAGCCAGTTTATTTTTTGTTAGCTTGTCATACTAATAGCGATCATTCCACTTGACTCTCCTAATCGATGCATTTCTAGGGACAGACACACGGAGAAACACCACAATGAAGTGGTAGAAAAGAAAAGGCTAGCAAAGCATGAGTAGCTACCAATTGGATATAACACACTAATTGATCTTAATCAGCCTACAATCTACTAGATATGACTCACCAGTCTGAATTGAAGGGTCACTTGCCATTACTCCTTATTAAAGAGAACAAATAAAAGTTGAATAGTGATGAGAACACTAAGTTGTTCAAAGGAAACTTGATTAAATTCTAATGTTCAGGATTGATTCCTACATACAATTAAGTAAGGGTTTATATACCCATCCACTAGGGTTACTTTACATATATGAAAAGACAAGGGTATTCTTACATTTAGGTTATGCAATATATACTAAAAGGGGTAAAAGAGAAAAAGAATATTCAGTACAAAAAATAAAGAATCCTTCTGGAATGTCATGCCAAAAGATACATGTCACTCAATGGCTAGATATTAGGAATATGGTACAAAGTAGATGAGAAAAGAATTTACAATCAGAGACCGACCTGATCAAGATCGAGTCACAAACTAGTCAATCTCATTATAGAGTAGTCAGTTGGGGTTGGGGTCAGACATTTGTTGTCGATTCAGGAGCTTAGCTTAAATAGTCTTGGAGTTGTTTAATCGGATATTCTATCATAGCACAACTGTTTAGCAGATCTGGTGCACATGAAGACTTAGCAATCAAGTTGGCAAAAAGGAAAACACAGAGGTCGAGATAGGAATTTACACCTTAGATAGGGCTTCGAACTAGTATTCTTCGAGTGAGTCCTTAGAGTCCTCTAGCTCGGTTTCGTGTAATTAGTCTAAGGGGTTGATTCTTATCATCTGGCTAGGGGTAAAAAAGATTTGTCTTCAAACCTAAAGTGGTATCTAGCTCTTCTTCTAGGACACTCGTGGGGTCTTCTACTGGTTGGTGAGAAATTAAGTTGGGCAAATTGAAAGTAGGTAAGACACCATAGTCATCAGGTAACTCAATCTGGTAAGTATTACAGTTAACCTTCTTCAGGACCTTAAACAAACCATCAACTCAAGGAGATAGCTTGCTTTATCTCAAGTGTAGGAATCATTTTTGACTGAGGTGAATCCTTACTAAGTCTCTTGATTGGAAAGAAATAGTTAGTCAACTTCAGCTACCAATCTCTTGTTGTCTCTAATTGAACTTAGTGATCTTCCTAGTTACAGACTAGTGTAACTCTTGTAATTCTTAAGCTCAATCAACTTTGGATTGATTCTCTTCAGTAGTTGCAGGGGTGTCGATCATTTCTAGGGAGATAATAGGATTAAAGCCATAGATGACCTTGAATGGGGTCTTCCCAGTAGTGTTGTGGACAAATCCGTTATATGTGAATTCCACAATTAGTAGACACAGATCCCAATCCCTCAAGTTCTTTCACATGACAGCTTTAAGTAAGTTACCTAGCGTCCTATTCACCACTTTAGTCTGGCCATCAGTTTGTTGGTAGCCACTAAAGCTGAACACATGTTTGGTTTCTAGTCTTCTCTATAGAGTCTTCTAGAAATAGCTCAAGAATTTTGTATCCTTATTTGAAATGATGGTCTTTAGTATTTCATGTAGTTGGACAACTTCCTACAAAAATAAATCAGCAACATATAAAGCATCACTAATTCAATGGTACGGGATGAAGTGTGCTATTTTGATGAAGCGTGCTATTTTGATGAAGCGGTCCATGATAACAAATGTAAAATCTTTTCCTTTGAATGTCCAGAACAACCCTAAGATAAGGCCTATACTGAGGTCAGCCCAACATAAGGTTGGCATTAACAAGAGCATGTATTCTCCATGGGGCTCTCTCTTCCCCTTAGCTCACTTGCACACTTCATAACTATCAACTACCTTATGCATATCCTTGGCCAAACCAGGCCAATAAAAGTTTTTCTTTAACAGATTAGCTATCTTAGTCTCCTCGAAGTAACCAAATAATCCACCACTATGAGCTTCCCTAACCAATAGCTTATGCGTGGAACAATTTAGTATACACAACCTTCGATCCTTGAACAGATAGCTATCCCTAAGATAATATCCTCCAACAACTACTCCTTCTCAATACTACATAACAACAGGATCAAAATAAGGGTCATTAGCATATTGCTCAGTGATAAGTGAAAATCCCAATAATTTCATTTCCAAAGTGGTTAGCAAGGTTTATCGACATGACATAGTATCAGCGATCACATTTGTGCTTCCTTTCTTGTGTTAAATCACATACAAAAATCCTTCCAAACTCTAACCGCTTGGCTTATCTCTTCGAGAGTTTGTCCTGACTCTTAAGATACTTCAAAGACTCATGGTCTGTATAAATAACAAACTCTCGTAGTAATAAATAATGTTGCCAAACAGTAAGGGCTCCAAAAAGAGAGTACAACTCTATCTCGTACACAAAGTAGTTCAGGATGGCACCACTAAGCTTCTTACTATGGTAGGCGACAGTTCGTCATTCTAGCATCAGGGCAATGCTAATTCTAATTCCCAATGTATCATATTCCAATTCAAAAGGCTTGTTAAAATCCAATAGTGACAGGACAAAGGCAGAGGTAAGCTTCTTCTTAATCTCCCTAAAGTTCTATTCTGCTCGATTGTTCCATCTGAACCCATCACTCTTCTTTGTCAACTCAGTCAAGGAGGCAGCTATGGTACTAAAGGTTTTAATAAATTGCTTATAAAAATAAGCTAAGCCATGAAAACTTCAAACTTTAGTGACATTTTTCAAAGTTGGCCATTCCAACATAGCTCAGATCTTCTCCTCATCTAGTCAGACTCCTTCCCTTAACACTATAACCCCAAGAAAAATCACTTCATCTTGGCAAAATGTACATTTCTTCAAATTTCCATATAACTTCTCAGTTTGCAAAATGTCAAAAACTACTTGGAGATGTTGAACATAGTTGTTCAAGTCGGCATTGTATAGCAATATGTCATCAAAGTACATGACCACATATCTTCTGATCAAAGGGTGCATTACATGGTTCATTAACCTCATGAAAGTGCTCAATGCCTTAGTAAGTCCGAGCAACATAACCAACCCTTCATAAAGACCATGCCTAGTTTTGAAGGCAATCTTCCACTTATCACCCGATCTCATGCGAATTTGGTCGTAATTACTTTACAAGTCAATCTTTGAAAATATTTTGGCACCATAGAGCTCATCCAGCATGTCATCAAGCCTTGGTATTGGGTACCTATATTTAACAGTGATTCGATTAATTATTTGGCTATTGATGCACATGCGCCATAAACCATCTTTCTTAGGGATAAGTAGAGCTGGTGCAACACAAGGGCTCATTCTCTCCCTCATGTATCCTTGCTCTATGAGTTCATCCACTTGTCTTTTTAGCTCAGAAGCCTACTCAGGGTTCATTTTGTATGTAGGTCAATTTGGTAGGCCGACACCTAATTGTAGGTCAATATAGTGCTCTATGCCTCATACTGGGGGTAATCCCTTAGGCAACTCCTTAGAAAACAGGTCAATAAACTCATCAATTAGGCTTCGGATTTCATCTGGAACATCCTTCAGATCTCTCATCTCCAGCAATCTTCTAATCAATAGAAACATAGTCTCTTCAGCCTTCTCAGGAACTCAAAGCTCTCTTCAGCTCATCACTAAGGCCTTCTTCTTACTAACTTAGGTGAGCTAATTATAGGTCTCATTTACTTAGGATGTAGTCGTGGGTTATAATACAATCTTCTTTCCATCCTTAATAAAGGCATAGGTGTTATGATATTCATCGTGAGTAACACGTTAGTCAAATAACCAAAGTCTTCCAAGTAACAAAAGTGAAGCTCCTATAGGGATAACATTGCACACTATCTCATCCTTGTACATATTCCCAACACTGAACGGTACGGTTGTTTGTTCAGTCATTTGTAAAGCAGCCTTATCATGAAGCCAATGTAGCTTATAAGGTCAAGGATGCTTTGAGATTGGTAGACCTAGCCTCTACACAAAGAATTATGCCACTACATTTGTACAGCTTCCTCCATCTACTATGATGGTGCACAATTGTCCTTTGATGGTACACTTAGTATGGAATAAATTTTCTCTCTGGTCTTCCTTAAAGTTTGGTAGGGACCTCAGTATTCGTCTTAGTATTAGGGTCACTACTTCTCCTTAATCGGCATAGACACAGGTCTCCTCTTCCTCCTTGGATTCAGCTTTTCCAATATCCTTCTCCTCCTCAAGCTCACTCTCATCAATGTTATCCACTACATCTCCTCAGAATACTATGACACATCAGTTCAAACACTCAATAGCCATATGTCCAAAGTCTTAGCATTTATAACACTTCACCTCGCTAGTCTTCCATCTAAAGGTTTATCCTTTCTCATACATTCTTGAGGTTAGCCTAACCTCGGTTCAACTTAGTTATCCTACTCAGCCCTACTGACTTGCTTGGGTATCATCAAGTCGATCATTCCTTTCCTCAACTTGGTTTGAATAGGTCAGTGTGGAACATGGGCTCGGGAGAATGTTGGCTCAAGTCAGCTCAAAGCACTTCTCTTTTTCTTTTTTACCCTTTATGCTATCTTAATCACCTCTTTCAAGGTATAGAACCTCTGCACTTCCATAATGTTACAAATCTCATAATTAAGCCTAGAAATAAACCTTGATACAGTATAGGCTTCGAGTTCTTCCACGTCGACTTGGATCATAAGTATCTAAAACTCTCTCACATAGTCATCAACAGATCAGCCTCCTTGGAGAAGTTCCTACAACTTTGCAAATGTATCTTGTAAGTAGGTTTCAGGCACTAATCTACCCTTTAACAACCTTTTCATCTCATCTAAGGTCCTTACTCCTCGTCTTCCATCCCTTGCTCTAGCTACATTTAGATTCTTCTACTACATAGTAGCATACCTAAAGAACTCAAGTGTAGCAAGTCAGACCTTAACAGCGTTTGTATAACCATAACAGTCAAACACCTTTTCAACCTTCTCTTCCCATTCCAGGTATTCATCTACATCTCCAATTCTGCTGAAGGGTAAGATTTGGACCTTGACATTGTCTAGACCTCGAGTAGCTCGACATCCTAGCTAGCCTCTTCTTCTTCCTCTCCAGACTCCTCAGCATTAATCTCCTCATCATCTTCCTCAATCTCCTCCAACTCCAATCTTCATCTAGCAACTCAATCTGCTACTCCTCCGACTCGAGGGGGTAGAATTGGATGATTAGCTTAGTTACCTTAGCTATAACCTCTCTCTAGAACATTTTCAAGTGGGTTGCGCTACAGCATACCTTGGGGTTATTGCCTATTGACTTACATCATGGTGACTAAACTCTCAAGAAGATTAGTAAGTCTGTTGAGTTTGTCATCAACTAACCTAGGAGTGTTACTTCTATTATGACCATAACCAGGTTGAGCGTTACTACTTTGGTCGCCATTAACACCTTAAATACTAGACTTCAACATCATATAATACTTTCAAATAGATTAGCAACACAAAACGTAAGAAAACAATGCTATCATATTACTCCAAACTTCGACTAACACACTAACAATTTTAATGCCTAATAATCACTCGAACAAAACAAAAATGAACTTACCTTGCTTTCGTAGTGACAAACAAAGTAAGAATAGAGTAACAATGAAACCAAACTTACCAACACACAAATATTCACTACACAGCCAACAACTCTAGACTTACTCCACACGAACACACTATAGTTGCTACAAAAGGAATACAACAGCCACTAACGATAAAGTAAACCAAACTTCACTAAAAACTTCACACACTTCCTCTTGGAACTATGCTTTGATACCAGTGAAGCTAATGCATCTTTGGGATCGAACATACAGAGAAACACTATAACAAAGCAGGCAGAAAAGAAAACAAAGAAAAGGCTAGTGAAGCCAAGGTAGCTATCAACTAGATATGACATACCAATTAATCCTATTCAACCTACAATCTACCAAATATGACTCAATAGTCCGAACTAAAGGGTCACTGGCCACTACTCCTTGCTAAAGGGAATAGATAAGAGTTAAAAGATAATGAGAACACTAAGGTTGCTCAAAGGAAACTTGATTAAATTCTAATGTTTAGGATTGATTCCTACATACAATTAAGTGGGGGTTTATATACCCATCTACTAGAGTTACTTTACATGTATGAAAAGAAATAAGGGTATTCTTACAATTAGATTATGCAATATAAACTAAAAAAAGTAAAAGAAACAAAGAATATTTAATACGAAAAGTAAAGAATCCTTCTGGAATGTCATACCAGAAGATACATGTCACTCAATAGCTGAACATTAGAAATATGGTACAAAGTAGACGAGAAAAGAATTTGCAATCAAGGACGAACCTGATCGAGATCAGGTAGGAGCCAGTCAGTCTCGCTATAGAGTAGTCAACTAGGGTTAAGGTTGAACATCTATTGTCGGTTCGGGGGCTTAGCTTAGATAATCTTAAGGTTATCTACTTGGATATTTTGTCATAGTACAGCTGTTCAATAAGTCTAGTGTACGTGAAGGCTTAGTAGTCGAATCGGCAAAAAAAAAAGAAACACAAAGGTTGGGATAGGAATTTCAGTCTCGGATAAGGCTTCAAGCTAACATTCTTCAAGTAAGTCCTTGGAGTCCTCTAGCTTGGCTTCATGTGATCGGTTTAGGGGGTTGATTCCTATCACTAGTCTAAATAGTCATCGAGCAACGCAAGGCCATCAAATTTTGGAACAAAGATTCTAACATGCTCAATTTCCCTCATTTGTTGACCTTTGTGATTCACGTAACCCCTAGCAAAATTATCATCTTCACCTTCATGTAACTCATCATCCTTATACTCTTCATTATGCCTTCATTTTCTCACATTAGTAGCTCATCTCTCTCTACCATTCAATGCTTACCGAAAATTCTCATTCATTGTGGCTAATTGTTGAGTCAAGTTTGCATCATACCCAATGTAATTACAATCATTTGATCATCATTGACTTGATAAGGTATATTATGCTGACTACTATTATTCCCATTCCTCTACCAGCATTAACACTACTGTTATCACTCATCTTCTTTTTCTTTTTTAATCAAATCAATGTGACAACCCACAACACAACACCAACTTCAAACACCTAGTTCCACATGCTACCACAAATCGGTAATTCATAAATATTTCCTTTTTCTTTTAAACCCCTCACATTAGCAATATAATCTCCACAAATAGTTGCCTACTATGAAAAATATTCAATCCAATCACTTTAACAACCCACCAATCTCAGTTAACAATATTTCACCGCTATAATCCCAATTCTCCAATGATTCAACAATGCAATGACTAGGAGAAAATCACAACTTGCCAATTAAAGTGTCGAACTCTGATGCTTTGATGCCAAATTAGGATGTACCTGGCTCAAATGCATTCTAAGTATAATACGAGAACATTGGTGAAATAATGAATTAATATATAAAAAAAGATAGGATTTTTATGTATGTTTTTTTTTAAAGGGTTTTTCTATTGAATGGAATGAAAAGAACAAATGGGTGTGGACAAATATTGGAGAGATCAAATAGTTTCATTATAAATCTTAAGTCAATATGATACACGATTTCCAGATTACAATGCATTATCACGCTTATTGCGATATGACTCACAAAGCAAACAAAATAACAAGAGTCACCACAATTGATTGATAGACTCAATTGATTGATAAGATTTAAGTAAAACTATCCAATACAATGTTGGCAAGTGTTTGACAATCTTAAAAAGATGTTGATTTAATAATAAAAAAAAAAAAAGAATAGTAGTTAAAAGGTATCATAATTTGTGTTACATTGAGAAACAAAAGGCTTAAATACATCTAATATCATGAGGGTAAAAGAGTAAATAAAAAAAGTTTGCAAAATATAGGAAAATAAGAGAAAATAACAACTTAGGCATCTAGTATGACTCTAACATAGTTGTGTTACTCAGACGTATTGCTCTTTATCTAACTTCAACACTCAATACGATCTCGACATGATCATCTTATCCAGTTGTGTTGCTTTGTATCCAACATCAACTCTCAACACGACTACAACATGGTTGTACTCCCAAGCAATGTAACTCTCAACCATTAATCCTTACATCAATACAGTCAGCAATAGTCACAACATGGCTATATACTTCTTGATAGCCTCTCTTCAAGTCTTTTTCCCTGTCTTTGACACTCTGTCTCCCTTATCGGCTTGATCCACAATAGTCCAAAATTTGATACCTATCACAAGGAGTATTCAATTATTTAGTGTTTGCAAGCTAAGTAAGTGAAGAGGGGTTGTTAGTGCTAAGGAAGTTCATGAGTAAGTAAATTCATGGAGCAAATGAACAATGTTGACTAGATATGAGAGGATAGAGGTTTAAGTTTATTCATTACACAAGATAGCCTAAAGGCAAATGGTTGGTAAAATTGAATTAGATGAGCTATAAAGTTAATCTTAATGTAGCAAAGATAGTGGTGATACTAAGTAAAGGCAAAGGAGTTTATTGGCTCGGCATAAGACGAGAATATAATGCTAAGAAGTGGATTGATAAAGCTATACGTTCAAGATTATATGATAATGAGCTCAACTTAAGCTTCACTCTAGCTTGATTGAACTTAGAATTTAGAGCATGAGTTTGACTTGATTAAACTTGTTTAAACTCAATTTATCTTGAAAATATTATTCTTTGAATTAGACTAGTACTGATACTCAAACTTAACTAGCATTTAAGTTCAATCGAGCTAGATTAGGTTCCTGAGCTAATCAAGCTAAATATTATGAAGTGCAAGCTCAACTAAGATAAATTACTTAAGTAGCTCAAGCTCTAAATTGATTTTGCATTAACTATAGTCAAGTCAAATCTAAGTACAGATGAGGTAAAACTCAAATAGCTTGTAAATAGGTTTAATGACTCATTTATACTCCTACTCATAATAATGGTTTTGATGGTGTGAAAGGAAGATGAGTATTTGAAAAAGCTAGAGAAATAAGAGAATTTTGGTCATTCTCTTTAATTCCTATTCCAATTGAGCTTCATTCTCAATCTTTTGAGAAAATTGAATGCATATAGACTAATGAGAAGACTTCTAGGGCTTTTCTTTTTTCCCTTTTTAACCTAAGATAAGTGAATGTTACACAACAATCCAATACAAATAAGCATGCACCTTATGCCCTCTTCCATGTTCAAAAGCTGCCAAAATGCATCACTAGCATCTTATAGCCCATGGGACATATACATGTGCTAGTTGCATGGAGCATAACGAACCATATGCTTACTAATTTTATTTAAATTTACAAGACTTTTCATACATAAGAAGGCCTCTAGTTCTTCCTGTAAACCCTACTTTTAATAGGCCTAAGATTTGAATTAAGAGTACTTTTCGAATGTTTCCAAAGATCAACTAAACCAAAAACTTAAGTTTATATTTAGAAACAAATTAAATTTTTACAATTCTAAAGCCAATTGTCGATAAAACCCGAGCTTAAAGAACTGCAAGCTCTAAAGTTACTTAAAACCCTAAACCTTAAAACCATTAAGGAATTTTAACCCTAAATAATTAATTGATAATTTAATTTGAATAATTTCATTCAACTTTAGAAATTTTCACAATTCTACAAAAATAAAATCATAAATTACAAAACAATGTAAAATAAAAACCCTAAAATAATTTTCTATAAGGCTATGCCCTTATTTTCATGTATAAACCTTACACATAAATAAGTAGACCAACTAATCACCTTAGATAACTTATCAATTGAGAGTTGGAATCATTTATCAATTGATAACTTATCAAAATCTAGTGATAAGACAATCTCCTTATCACCTCTTCACTTATACTACATATGACAATTTTTCACAAGATTTCATAAGCTTAACTTTAATAAATGAGATAAGACCACTCCATGGCCTAAAAAGACTTTAAAAGACAGATTTAGACAAGGGAGAAATTGGGGCCATGCTCTTGTCATTCAACCATCAATCACTTCTTCTTACACATCACTATTTACCCCTTAATGCTTACATCATCAAGAGTTGCAATTATTGACTTTGTGTCAGCTACAAGACAACACTTTCAAGACATTTAAACACTCACACTCTCTCCCTTCAAACCGGCCACTCTCTCCATTATTTCCCTCACTTTCAGTTTCACTTTCACATCTTCTTTCTCTCCTTTGAAACAATCATAAAAGGGAAAAGCCACCTTACCCCACAAAATCAACTTTCCTTCCATTTTTGAAGCTTCACTCATGGCAACTTTTTCTTTTATTCTTGTGTAATTTTATTTCACCATCTAAGACCTTTTAAGACCATTAAAACCTTCCACAAACCCCATTCCAAAAGAATAAAAGATTCGGGTTCCAAAAGGTGGCAAAAAGGAGGAGGCAAAGTTAAAAGCTTAAGTGGAACCTTAGTGCACAACCACCAAACTTTGCTTTAAGGACGAGTAAGTGTTTCTTGTGATATGTGAATAAGTATTTATGCTAGGGGACTTTGATTTCTTGAAGATATAAGTAAGGTTTAAGTTGTTATAGCACAAAAAAAAATCGTTTTAAGAAACAAACCATGAAACCCTTACATGAAGTTGAAACATGAGCATGTAAAGTTGGTGTTTTGTAAAGACATTTGTTTAATGCTTTGAATGGAAGATTTTAAGCTAAGAAAATCTAGAAATAAGAACTTTAATGAAGGATGAGCATGCTGGACCTGAGGGTTCCACAGTCATTTGGACGTTGATTTTATTTCCATTAAGTTAAACATGCTCAAATCTAGATTTAAGTTAAGAAAAAAATCCATCACATGAAGTTTTATGGAGAAACTAACATTGTATGACATGAGCTATGATATGGGAGTTGTACTAAATATAAGATCTTCTATTTCTTTGTGTGGAACATAAGTTAAGGAATCATCTTATGGAAGAAAATTTAAGTTAAGATTTGTACACAAGTAGTTAAGTGCATAATCTATCACCTAAACTTAAGGAAATGATGAAACAAGTTGAAAAACCAAATGAGGACCTCTTGGAACCATCATGAACAGATCTGGAACATGGGAAAAAGAAGCTCAAAAATATGATAAAATTGAATGAACAAAGTGAAAAGATCAACCAAAGCAAGTATAGTAAGCATATAAAGCCTAAAACTTAAAACCAAGCCTAAAACTCTCAAAACAAGCCTAGAACTCTAAGTTGGGCCTTCAATGAAATTCTGACCAGCACCTTAAAGTGTCAAGAGAGGTTATTTTGAAGCTCATAAGAAATCTACCTAAGGCCCCATAAGCCCACCAAAGTCACTAACTTTAGTTTGAACAAAAAACAAGCCCATTTGACAACTTAAGCTCACTCAAGGGCCCAAGAAGTGGTTGTTAACCTTAGGAATATAAATCAAAGTTATAAATCTGATCTCAAGGAGTATTTTAAGCTTAGGATAAAATCTTAAGACCAAGCCCAAAGGATTCCTCAAATTATCAAGAAGCCCATTTACCAAACAAGGCCCAAAAACACTCCAATACATGAGAAACGCTACTGTTCTGACCCATGAACAGAATGGTATACCTCATTTCAAAAATCTAACCTTACCACGTTAAAGTACACTCGAAAACAATGAAGATTGACTATAAGATCATAAAAATCGAATTTAAAATGAAAAAGTTATAAGCGATTAAACTTAAAGTAAAAACCGGGAAAAATTACGAAAACTAGTCAAGGATATAACTTAAGGAAAATTTACTTAGTTTCTTAAGTTTGCTTCAATTCCTTATAAAAATTATTTCAATGACCAAGGGACACTGTTTACGGAGACGACTTGCCTCCGGATTACTTTGACTGACCTATATGGCAGAGTGAGTAAATTCCCGATGACTCTTTATTTGATTGTGCTTATAGAATAGATGCACCTAAACTTATATATACATAAATTTGGATGCTTGTGGGATATGGGAGATGCATGTGTATGAATTTGTGGATGAATGTGATGACTTATTAATTATATTTAATAAGGGGAATTGTTTGCATTATATATACATGTGAATTGTATGGAATGAAATTGTCTGATCACTTGAAAATCAAGATAATCACTTATCTGATTAAGAAATCAAAATGAATCATGCATACCCCATATAGCATACGAATAACATCGACTGCCACTTCAGGCAGAAGATGGGAGGGGACTCATAGAAATACGAGTTTCTTGCAGGATTGGGCACTAACTATGCCATCATATATATTGAGTCTCTGCCTTAAACTGATGGGCTTACTAGGCGTTGGGAAACGCCAACCATCGGCGAGGGGCCAAGTCTTGTGGCTTCTGCTTAGGGCGTGTGTTTGTGGACTGCGGGAGCCACCACATCGCTAGACTCGGGATTTTAAAAGATATGATTTGATTTGATTTTGGTAAAGGAAGTATACATATATATATAGAGAGAGAGAGTTTGTTTTGGCATGAGCACAATAGTGCAAATGAAATAAAACCCAAGGTCTAGAACCCGGATTTTGGTTAGGTTCAATTAATTATCTCCAAACCCCCACTTCAGGGGGCGTAATTCTAAGTCGTATGCAGTTCCTAGACTACTGCATGTTGTTTGGCATACTGATTGTTCGGCATACTGATTGTTCATGCATTCATATGATTGTTCATATAATAAACTTTTGCTATGTGGTACTGACGAAGGTATTTATCTCACTAAGCGTAAGCTTACATCCCTATCGATTTTTGTTAATGCTTGAGAACCTCTTCGTCAATCCGAGCTAAGGCATGCCCGTGGTAAGTCTCGTGTAGGGACAGGTTGGAGTAATCAGAGAGTGAAGAGGACATTTTGTAATAGATTTATAGACATTTAGATATTTTATGTTTTTGCTCATAATACAGATTTTATGCAGTTCCATTATGAACTGCATTTGTTTGTAATATTGTTTTGGTATGGGTTTCACAAGCCCACATGATTAGCTAATTTATAATATAGAGGTAATTTTAGTTAAACTACTCTATATTACTTGTCTATGGGGCCTAGTGGTAACGTAGAGTAGAAGGAGCCTTGTGTGTTGTATGAAAGGCCTATGATCAGCATGGGGGTTGACAATAGACCTTTATACGGTACACGGCGACCTACCACGACAACGATACTATTGGGTCGTGATACTTCCTAATATGAATGATAGTTCCATTTCACCTTATTTCATTTGCAAACCAAATATACTATTAGCCTGATGAAAAGAAAAATTAGAACTTTTACTAAATCAAGTGACTACTGTTAACAAACAATACTCTACTCATTATTTGTCAAAACAATCCTTCATGCATTATTATTGACACTTTTGCACTTCTATGATCCCATCTCCTAGATGTTCCCTATTTCCTTAGAGTTATGTTAGTCATTTGGTTAGTTGAAACTTCATGCTTAAGGTTTTTTTTTTTTTTTTTTTTACAATTATGTCAGATTAGGACAAGCAAGGTAGGGTGACATTTCTCATTATTCTCTTCAAATTGCAATCTTCGTCTCACCAATAACGCATCCATAAGATAAGGTAATAACATTAGAAATTATCCATATTTATATGAAAGTTGAATAAATTTTCCATATTTTAAATGAATTATTCAAATCTTTTATAGTCGTATATATTTGTACTAAATGAATTCTTTGTTTATCATTATTGTTTGTGACATTATGGAACTCTAACATGAACACCGCAATTTCGACCTGGTATAATAACACAATAAACAAGTAATTGGTAAACTTATTTGAAAAAAAAAAAGGAAGGAACCTAATTTGGGAAATGTTTAATGTAGATTAAAAATATACATTTGATAAGCTTATCAACAGTTACATATCATGCGTGCCAGTACACCAAGTTGGTAATGTCGGAGCTTAACAATGTTTTTTGGTGCCATAAAGAAGAACTACAGTGAAAAGAATTTTCGATACATTGATACAAATATAAAGAAGTCAACTCAATCAAACATTAAAGAATTTCATTATATATGTGCGTTTGTGTATGTATGTATGTGTGTGTGTGTGTATGTATGTGTGTATTTATATAAAAGATGTTATCGTAATTGCTACATAAGAGAAGGTAAAAAAAAAGAAAAAAAAAATAGATACATAGTATTTCTCATATCTTTGGCAATGTGGTAAGAATGACCTTGGGGCAAAAAATATCAACAATAAGACAATCCCATAGAACAAGCAAAGGATATGGTACTCCCCCAATTGAAGCCGATTGAAAAGCATAAAAAGTTACTTAGATATAAAATCTAACTAGGATGCTCACCATATATTTGCTAATAAAAGGAGAAGTTATCAAAATGGAATGAATATCTTTTTTTTTTCCATCTATATATTTTATAGTAATGAAAAGGAGAGAATCAAATGCTTTTTATCTATACAGAGGAACAATTATCTGATAAAATACTCTATATTCCCATTATTAGATGTGAAAATTGAAATAAATCCATAAATACTATCATGTTCAACTTTTCTTATCATCCAATCGACAACCACACACCAACAGATACGACCTCAATCAAGTGTCATCCATCCACCACCAACTACCTCTGTCTCATCTTTTTCTCCTCTCTCATTCTCGCACTAATCTTGTCTCCCTTTGCCTCGTCTCTTGCCCCTTCAAGCCCATTATTACACTATCAAGGCATTTTTAAAATCTAAGTCTAATAAAAGAATCTTACCTAAAAAACTAATTTGATAAGTAGAAAAATCTCTTAAATTTAAATGTTACACTTAGTCAGTTGTACTATGCCATATGTCATGAGACGAGAGGTTTACCCCCTCTACAAATGCCTATGCAACACTTTACTTTTTTTTACCTCGTATATTTTTTTTTTTATTATAGAGGGCAAGCCAGCCTTTCCCTTTATGTCTTCTCAGGATTGTTCTATACCCTTCTTATTTTAGGTGTACCGACCAACATTATCACCATCCTTTCTAAGATAGGGGACGTCTAACTTCCCAACTGATTTTGACCTACCATAGCCATCATTAGGAGAGCGACATCAACTCCTAACTAGTTTGCTCATGGGAGGCTAAACCCGCCTTGAGAGGTTACCTAACCCCATAAACAAACTACTAACCAATGCCACTCACTTCATATTATGCCTCAAGTTAAACACTCTCACTTCCCTTCGAAATATGAACCGTGACATTCTCTCCCACCTAAATCCACAACACCCTCATCGTGGGGCCAACTCTTCTCTACTATCCTTCCCCTTGAGATCACCGACCTTATTTCTCCATTGCCCAACTCCACACCAAGATCATCTTCACCAGGACTCTAGGGCTTCCATAAGCATTCCCTCGCCCTCACCTTTCCCTCTCGTCCTCCAAGATCGCCCCTTTATTGAATGGCCCAATGGTAAGGTCTATCCTTTAAAGTACAGTTTTATTTTTTTCTTAAGTTTTAGGTAGAGTTTCGTTACGATGCTGCTTACAGCACAACTACCCCTTCTATCAACGATGCCCTACACCCGATGACCACTCTTCATCTTGAGCTTCATCTACATGAGTCTAGTTGCCAACAAGAACTATCCTTTTCCATATAGTACGTTGGGTAACATTTAGGTAGCTCCTCTAAGCTGAAACTTGGCTTTGATACCACTTGTAACAGGATGGGAGGTTTACCCCCTTTACTAGTACCCGTACGACATTCAACCCTCTTTTGCCTCATGTGTTTTCTTTGATTACAAAGGGCGAGCTAGCCTTTACCTTCATGTCTTCCTAGGATTGTTTTAAGCCCTTCTTGCTTTAAGAGTACCGACTGATATTGTCACCATCCTTTTTAAGATAGGGGATGTCCAGCTTCCCAACTAATTTCAACCTACCATGACCATCATCGGGAGAGCGACATCAGCTCCCAACCAATTGCTCACGAGAGGCCAACCCTACCTTAAGAGATTGCCTAACCTCACTAATAAACCACTAGCCGATGCCACTTACTTCATATTAAGCCCCAAGTTGAATACTCCCAATTTCCTTCAAAACACGAACCGTAACACCATGTAGGATTTTAACAATACTATGCTCTTTTAAAGCCAATTCTCACATTAGCCTACTCTAAACTATCCACTATTAGTGGCTCTCATTCTAGACAACTTTCACTTTATTTCACCAAGTAGTCCTTTTCGAAATAGCTCTCTCTTAAATCGTTTCTTTTCTCGATTGCCCTTTTTGCAGGGTCAACCTTAAATAAGAGAATCTAAGCCTAAGGGAAAAAACCTAACCCAAAAAACTAGTCTGATAGATAGAAAAACCACATGAACTTAAGTATTACACTTAGTCTTGTTACTATTCCATGTGAGATTGTAACCTAGATCAAGTCAATCTAGATCTAGATCTTTTAAATTTTTATTCTTTGAATTTTCCTAAATTCACCAATTAATGGTTAAGACTGTATGAAGTTTTAATATACCCTATGATTTCTTTCCGATGTCATACTCTTTTCTGTAATCTCAACAGTGATTACACATAGTAATACCTTAAAGAAGTAATTTTAGGAAAATTTAGAGATCTATTTCTAGTAGCTCTACCCCTATCTGTTACTAAGGTGTGATCCTAGTCTACCATCGATCATAACTTAAAGATAAGTCAATGTAAAGTTGATAGGAATTAGGCTACTGGACCATTGACCCACAGCTAAGCCTGAAGACTAGAGGGATTGGTGAGGCGAATCCTCCTACTCCAGCCAACTCTTGCTGAAGTCGAGCATCTCATTGCCAACCAACTCTATATGCCGAGTCAAATGATTGACCATCTCTCGAAAATTATGTACCAAGTAGAAGAATGCCCTGAAGACAGCCACACTTCATGCACCGGCTCAGTCCTATCCGACCCAACCACTTGCTCAGCATCATTAATGCCGAGAGGTCAAGAGTCCTACCCTATACAAATCCTCATCCACTCTTGTTCGGATGAACCCAAGACTGTATGGAACTCTTGTTCGGCCGCCCAACCAGCCTATACTGCTTTGTCTACACCCTCCAACAACACCCCCAATGCATTGTTGCCACATTTTGAAGACCACTCCTAGACTCTACTACTATAATCATTGCTTTTTCTGTAAATATTCCTCTTTTTTTTATCCTTTGTATACTTTATACATTACTTCTTTAGGACTATATCTTTTTTGTCTTTTCCTTTTCAAGCATGTTGCCCTAAATTCTCAAGTATAAATACTCCTTGTATTTATAGCCGTAATCATCATTAGATTGACATTAATACACATGACAGTTTTCCTCTCATAAACACTGCATGTTTACATTCATTTCACTCGCATCACAACCCTTAAGTAAGGCTAGGTGGCGAGTAACCTCACTAAACCAATTCATGCATCATATCGAGTTATGTTATAAATCCTCAAAAGTTCCATCGATACGTCATATCCTTTGGAGATGTTCATGAGTTTTTGCTTATCCTTTTTATTAACTCTCTCGTACATTTCCCCATTACTCCTTCCAAGCTTTCGACAAGCTTAGACCCATCCCCGTAATCGGCTTTATCTGTTCTTTGCTACAATCCACATTATCTTGGTATCAGAGCGAAGGTTTCGTTTGAGTTGTAGTTTGTTTTTGAAGTTCTATTTAAACCCTATTTTGCGTATGTAAGACAAAGCAAGTTACTGTACTCATTTAATTGCTATGCTTGTTAGCTATTATTTTTTTTGTTTATGGAAGCGTTTGCTAAAACACCTAATTAAAGAGTTTAAGCTTTGAATTTGTAGAGAAAATGACTAACCTAAGTGTAAATGTTGGTGTTGGAGATAACAACAGTTGAGTTATCCACCATGGCCAACAGTCTTAAGGAACCCCTAGGAGCAATGATGAGAGACTTAATGAAGTAGTTAACTTCTTGGTAGATTTAACCTACATTGTGGAGCTCCAACAATTTACAACAATGGATAAAGCCATTAAAATAGCCCAATAAGTGGAGAGGCAAAAAAGAAGTCGAGTACCGACCAACTGCCGACTAGCCAACTAGGACAGGGGAGTCACCAAGCTTAGTCAAATACCGAGCCAATTCGAAGTGTGGATGTCCGAGCCAAGTAAAAATGTTGACCTGACAATGATGTGCCGACCCAAACTTATGAGAAAAGGCAGGGATCTAGTAGGAAGACGAGCCAAATCGAGTACTTCAAGTATAAGGGTTCAGATATATGACTACTTAGTGCCTAAACCAAAGGACTATGATCATCAAGGGAGACATCCTAAAGCTAAAGGTAGAAAGTACTGATGAGGAACCTGAAGAGGAGGAGAGCACTATCGAGAAAGAACTTATTGAAGAGGATGTGTTTGCTAAGGACTTAGACCAGTTAGTCTTCGTCATCCAGTGTGCAATGAACTTAGAACCTTTATGAGAGGAAGAGTAAAGAGAGAACTTGTTTCATATTACCTATAGGGTGAATGATCAGGTGAACATGTTAATTGTGGATAGTAAAAGTTACACCAATATGGCATCAACTGATTTGGTCACAAGGTTAAATTTATCGACCATTATACACTTAAGGCCGTATAAATTGCATTGGCTAAATGAGAAGGGAGCATGATGAGGATCAAAGAAACAACAGCGGGTCGAGAACCCAAAATGGGTATTCGGGATTCCAAAAGAAAAATGGGTATGAAGAACATAAAGGTTTTTTATGTTGAATGTGAATGGATATAACTCACCAAGACACAAACATAATGAGTGGTTTGAGCTTGAAATAGAGTTTAATACAACTCACGAACACTAAATGTCGCTGGAGATTCAAATGAGGGTTAAATATAACTCATTAACCAGTTCAAATGAAGGAGTTCACCACAATCCTAAGAATAAGATTGATAAGAACACGAGAGAGATTAAAGAGAGTAATCGACACTCAATAATCTAGCAAACGCAAGCTCTACTAGCTCAAGTATAACCTCGCTCAAAAGAGGAAAGTTTCACTCACTGTATGTCGGGGAATATCTTCACTATCTATATATCTCCTCTCCTTTGTTAGTACAAATGTTGCTATTTATAGCAAGTCCTAAACCCTAGTGGCAAAATTGTAAATAATGTATAAGGCCTTAAATCTTAAAAAATCAAGCCCATAAATAAAATGAAAGAAAATATAAGAATACAAAACTATACGTTTTACAGGGGAAGTTGGCATGTAGTCTCTCAGCATGTCTAAGGAAAAGGAGTATCTGAATCGGACGGGGTCAACAATTGGATGTACAGGTTCAAGAAGGAGTCCCTGAAGTCTCACGTAGTTTTTCCAAGACACCAAAAAGATTAGCCCATAATTGCCGACTTCCAGAGTCGATTGACAGAGTCTCTTGGTGCTATGTTGAGTAGTTCTTTTGTCTCGAGTACTCGATCTTGTGATTTCTCGGCACCTCGGCTAACGACAGACTTAATGCCGAGTGTTTATTTTCCTTCCCCTCATCCTTCTGACTGCAACTCAACCTTAGTAAGTATTGATAGGCCTTGGCTTAGATTTAGTCGAAGGCCAATTCCCATCAGAGCATTACATGTTACTCGGCAAGTACTACTTTCGATCACTATCGAAAATTATTCCAAGGAGGTTCTCTATGACATGCTACCTATGTATGCTTCATACATATTGCTTAGCCAACTATAGCTATTTGATAGAAGAGTTGTCCATAACGGATATAAGAATACGTATATGTTCAAGAAAGATAGCAAGAAGATTATGCAAAACCTAATGCCACCGAGAGAAGTTAATAAACTACAAACAATACTTACTCATGGATCGAGAAAGACTCTGATGATGAGTAGAGCTGAGCTCCGAGAGGTCCTTAAAGTTGATGCACCAACCCTCGTATTGGTCAGGTGACTATTAGAGTTAAAGGAGTGGAGTGAACTACCCAAGGAGGTAAAAGAGTTGCTTGATGAGTACGCCGACCTATTCCTAAAAACAATTACCTGAAGGACTACTCCTTATCTAAGACATCGAACATTGCATTGACTTAATACCCGGTGCTACACTGTCGAATAAGCCAACCTATCGGATAAGTCCCAAGTAGGCTTCTGAACTTTAACGATAAGTCAATAAGCTACTAGAGAAAGGTTATGTTAAGGAGAATCTCAGCCCTTGTGTTGTTTCGGTACTCCTAGTACCGAAAAAGGATGGTATCTAACAAATGTATGTTAATAGCTGAGCCATGAACAAGATAACAATCAAATACAGGTATCCAATCCCTAGGTTGGAAGATATGCTAGATGAATTGAGTGTAGCTAAGATCTTCAACAAGATTAATCTGAAGTCTAGCTACCATCAAATTCGCATAAGGTCGGGAGATAAGTGGAAGACTATTTTCAAAACTCGACGTAGACTCTATGAGTGGATGGTCATACCATTTGGCCTGTCAAATGCCCGGAGTACTTTTATGAGACTAATAAACCATGTGCTGAGACATTTAATAGGGAAGTGTGTTGTAGTTTACTTTGATGACATCCCAATGTACAATACCAACATACCAAGTCACTATAAGCATCTCTGAGCCATACTAAATATCCTCCGTGCTAAGAGATTATTCCGTAACTTTAAGAAGTGTTGTTTTTGTTAGGAGGAAGTGGTATTCTTAGGCTACATAGTAAGTGGAAGAGGCCACCCAACCAGCCTGTATTGCTTTGTTTACACCCTTCAACAGCACCACCAATGCATTGCTGCCATGTATCCAAGACCACTCCAAGAATCTGCTACTATAATCATTACTTTTTTCATGAATATTCTTTTTTCTTACCTTTTGTATACTTTATATATCACTTCTTTAAGACTATACCCTTTTGTCTTTTCCTTTTCAGGCATGTTACCCTAAATTCTCGGGTATAAATACCCCTTGTATTTGTAGCTGTAATCATCATTAGATTGACATTAATACACTAAACATTTTTCCTCTAGTAAACACTACCTGTTTATGTTCATTTCACTCTTATACTAACCCTTAAACAACGCTAGGTGGCAAGTAACCTCACCAAACCAATTCATGCGTCATATCAAGTTATGTCGTGAGTCTTCGGAAGTTCCATCTATATGTCATATCCTTTAGAGCTATTCGTGAGTTTTTGCTTATCCTTTTTATTCACTCTCTTATACATTTCCCCATCACTCCTTTTAAGCTTTCAGCAAACTTGGACCCATCCCCACGGCCAATCTTGTCTATTCTTGGCTATGGTCCGCATTAGGAGTAACCCATATGTTCATGGCCCAATAACATCAAATAGTTTTGATTAAAGATAATAGTTACAGAATGAGCTGAATAAAGGTCCCTATTCTATAACAAGTTCCAAAAGTTTGGAGCTCGTCGTGAGTTTATGGTCCTACGGAACCATATTAGATCATACAACTTTTATAAGTTCTAAGATATCTTATAAAACTTATGACATTTTTATCTTTTTATGAGTTAAAAATATTATAAAACATTCGTACTGAATTCATAATATTTAAGTTGTAAATTAATATCACTTTAAATTAAATATAACAAATATAAATATAAAAAATTTTCATTGAAGAAACAAGATAATATCAAAATATAAGAGATATAAACCATGATATGAACTTAAATTGGAGACTTGAGATGGATGTGAGCGTTTGTTCTAATGTAGGCCTAAAACGATGAGTTATAAATTAGTCCAATAATGTTCAATTTCCATAGCATTTATCAAATTAGTTATGTAAATTAGAGATATCATACATGCTGCATTTACAATAAATTGTATAGATATTGAGATTTGATAAGGTACCTAATTTCGAACCCATAATATTTAGAGTACACTAGTTTTTGACTAGTTCTCAGGTTGTACAAGGTTATAACTTATATCCCTATCATGTAGTCATGGATTCAAAACATTTAGAACCAAAACCAACCTATAACATCTAATATGAACCTAAAACCTACCCAACCACGTAAGATTTGACAACTTCTAAAGTCCAACAGTTTTTTATACTCTTCCCCAAATGACAACCTAGACCACCATAGCATTCATTGAGGTTCTTAGCTAGTGAGTTGTGGTGAAGGAGGTGCTTAGTGTGGTTATAGTGGGTGAAGAGTAGAGTTGATATTTCGCTTTGAATGGAAGAAATATGGAAATGAATTCTTTTCATTTACTTTTTTTAATTTATCACCTTAAAATGTTATTACGTATAATTAAAGGTTAAGATTATAAGAAATATAATAACATAATGGGACATTTCAAAAATCTAAATAATTTCAACTACTGATTTGTAAATAAAGAAAAATTGAGGAAATAATAAATAAAGATGATCCAAATCCAAGAAATACCCATAGATTGCAAATGGAACTTTCCTTAACTTTCCTTTAGCGGTTTGATACATGGTGCTTGTCCTCGCTAGCTAAAATGACAAAAGAGAAGTTTCGTAGTTAGGATATTGGGGCACTCGTGCTTGGAAGGATTAAAGAACAACAATGATTGACATAACACCATTGGCCCTCATCCATATGGACTAATGTAGAATTGACTTTAATTATTCCTATTCTTAAGTACAAGCGCGAAGAAGTAACCTTTTAATCCTTGAACCATATGATTGATCCCTTTTACCACACTAATATGTCTTTTTTGTTCTTTTTTGGTTCGTTTTGATTTTTGCAGTCGTGTGTATCGGGTTAATAAGATGTGTATTTAATGAAAGAGATGAAAATAGTATATATCCCGTCATTGAGTGTTTTTGGTATTTATTAAGAACTTAAAAGGTAACATTTTTCAGACTTTATATAATTGATTATATATATACTTTATGGAAAAAGAAACAAATGATTGGAAAAAAAAAAAGGTATAGAATTTCTTTTATTAACTTATTAACAAGTGATCTAGATGTAAAAGTACTTAGTAACATTTTCCAAATACAATAACATGCACCATTAAAATTTTGATTTCAGAAACTTAGATACATGCAATATACTTTTTTTGGGATACGGTTTTTTAGTGTGTACGATATATTATCTAGCTTATGTCAACGAGAACATTTTCATTATATACCTTTTTTGGGAAAAAAAATATAGAATATAAAATTTATTTTTGTTGAGGCATAATCAACTAGAAGCATGATATTAAAAAGAAAAAAGAAAAAAAAGAAAGAAAAAGTTAGCTTAAATATTTACAAAAGCCATTCAGGCCTACTCTGACTGCTTAAGTACATATTGCCCTGATATAATTGTGAAATTAGGCAAGGAAGTAATTGAATCCAGCAAAGAACCCTAATTCCATATTGCAGCAAAGATGCACATCGAACAGACACAGAGAGAGAGAGAGAGAGAGAGAGAGAGAGAGAGAGCAAATGAAAGAGACGAGTGAAAAAATCATGTAACTGTATTAACTATCATGACTGTTCAAACTACAGAGAAAAGACTTAACTAACTATCCAATAATAACATGACAAGTGGACCTCATGTTACACTAACTGAGCAAATAAGTAATACAAGGGAGTTATAGTTAGGGTAGATTTCAACCATTTATCCAAAAGTTGCTTAGAGATACATTTAAGTGTAAATACACCTTTTTATATAATTATTTTATATTCACTAAATCTTCTATTTATAAAATGAAGTGTTTAAATGCTCAAATTATTAAAAATAAAAAATAAAAAGAATAGGTCTTAGATCCTATTTTACCATTTTTTTTCCTACATAAAATAATAAAAATATTAAGATTAAAGAAATGAAATAAGGATAAAATGATTGTATGGTAATTCAATATACTTTATTTAAAGATCTAAGAAGCTCTACATTCAATTTCAAAGATTGAAAGATAAAAAAAAAAAAAGAAAAGATTAAATAGAACATAAAAGGATATGGTTGCACTTTACCCTAAAATCTTACTCATAGACTCTACCCATTTATCACCGAAAAATTGCATACAACTATTTTTTTTTTTTTTCCATTGAACAATAAGATCTACATTAATATAAATATAATGATATACAGTAGTGTTCATCAGACCTTAGCATTTACAGCATTATCTAGAACTATCTAAAGTCAAAATACTAGCATCATTCCTCTTAGTTGTGATCTATACTATCGCGGTAAAACACTAGTGCCTTGTTCACTTTTGGGGAATTGGTATTGGAAATAGAATTCAATTCCCGCTTTATTTCTTATTACAACGTTTACTTGGTTTTCTATCTCTAAATCGCAATTCCTTAAAAATCCCTATTATATAAAATTAAGATAAGGGATTCCTTAATTTAACCAAAGAATAATGATTCTTCACAAAATTTTATATTTTTTTTAAAAATAACCTCATATTAATTTAATGATGACTATCACTACCACTATTACTGCTACTGCTGCTACTGCCACTACCACAGCCACGACTATCGCTACTATTGCCACCGCCATTACTGTCGCCGCCGCTTCTACTAACCACCGATCATTACTACCTACCGTTACCGCTACTGTTACCACCAATCACCACCACCGCTACCACCAACTAACACCATTATCATCATACTATTGCTACTACCATTACTTATCGCCACCATCACCGCTGTCGCTATTTCCACATTCACCATGGCTACCACCATCATTGACCACCGCAACTATCCCCACCCCCCCCCCCCCTTCCCCAGCCGCTACACTGGCTATCACCACCACCATTAACTACTGCCACCGTCAACGCTATCGCTACTCTCATCAACCACCACCATCACCACTGCTTGCAACCGCCCTACCCCTACCTATTACTTTAAAATTATTGAGAAAAAAAGTAAATTAAAAGTAATTTAGTCATTAAAATTCTATTACGTATTTATTCTTAAATTGTTTGTTGATCTAATTAAATAAAATAATATATATTATATCCTTATTACATTTCTTAAAAATTCTAATTATATTCTTTCTCCATTCCACTCATTGAATTGAACGAGCTGTAAAAAGATTAGAATCAATCTTGAAGATTGATAACAAAAATTCTGACGACACAAAGCGCAGAATTCATCCCTGTCCATGTAACATTCAAAATTCNCTATTATCCTGCCACCGTCAACGCTATCGCTACTCTCATCAACCACCACCATCACCACTGCTTGCAACCGCCCTACCCCTACCTATTACTTTAAAATTATTGAGAAAAAAAGTAAATTAAAAGTAATTTAGTCATTAAAATTCTATTACGTATTTATTCTTAAATTGTTTGTTGATCTAATTAAATAAAATAATATATATTATATCCTTATTACATTTCTTAAAAATTCTAATTATATTCTTTCTCCATTCCACTCATTGAATTGAACGAGCTGTAAAAAGATTAGAATCAATCTTGAAGATTGATAACAAAAATTCTGACGACACAAAGCGCAGAATTCATCCCTGTCCATGTAACATTCAAAATTCGCCGGTCAATCTGCAAGCTGATTTACTTCACACAGGATGTATGTGATTTTGGCCTCGTTAAAGCAGATAAATAGATCCCCGTGCATAGAACTACTTTTCTCAGCTCACGTACCAGACAGAATTTATAAAATTAAATTATTTGACATTTTTATTTTAAAGTTTGAAATTTGTCCGATCTAGTCCGCGGTAGAATCTAAACAACCCCACCTAATTTTTCTTTCAAAAAATATATTAACAGACATTGTCGGATCCCTCCGATATAAGTAGCCTAGGGTACCGGCTTATGCATCGATCCCACAATAGCAAGGACTGCTAATAAAAAGTGGGTCATAAGATTGGTCCCTAGTCACTAGAAATTTTCTTTTTCATCAGCTTTTCGGGGAAAATATTGCTTTTTCGAACATGCTTACCATCATTGCTCGTCCTTTGTCCTGTTGTCCAGCCATGATGTATTCTTTTTCCGAATTTCTATGTAGTCTTAGCTCTCTTTAAGTCTTATCGCAACGGAACGCCCTAACTCCCAAGTCCTATGCATATATTCCATTTTGCATGTGATGGAGTTGAAGCAACACAGGCCGGCTCCATCCCATCTACATATAGTTTAGAAGAAGCATATGGCAAGGTGAGGTTCTCCACGCGTTATGGGTATAAAAATAATTTTATTCTTTTATTTGGATTTTTCAATAAAAAGAACTATATTTTATGCATCTACGTCAATATAATCATCCTCTTGTGAAACGAAATTGGCTTAATCAGTGGAGAGAGATTTTATGTGAAAATAGAAGAGATCCTTTAAATTATATTGGATTTTATATAAAACCTATATAATTAATAATATAGAATACTATATATAAGATTAATTTTTGGAAAATGACATGAATAATATAGGATCCATATGCTTTAATAATATAAATAAGGCTTATAATTACGATCAACACAACAAGTGTGATAAATAAGAAATTTTTTTTTCATTTGTTGAAAAATCAAAGTAATCATAATATATACTCCAATATAGCAAAATATTTCCTAGCTAATAATAAGTTCAATCATAACTGAGGATATTAAGGATATAGCTCATTGGGAAAATATTTTAAAAAGTGAGAATAGCTTCCAAAATTCTAAAATTTGTAGATGTTAGGATGTATTTGTTAGGGATACTTTTGTAATTTCATATTTATAATATATAATATAATACAATGTTAGGGTTTAGTGAAAACACTAATACTTTGCACCTTATCATGGTATCATAGCAAAGCCAACAATCATCAGTAGACCGCTATCGAAAACCAACCCCCATTTACATCCCATCAGTTATTATCACCATTAGCCACAACTATCAGACCTACCAAATAAACTACAAACCCGCTAAACAAATTAAGCCACAACTAATTCCAATCACAAACCCATCACCATCAACCACCAAACCATAATACCCTTCGTCATCCACCACCAAACAATATCTTCCTTCAAACCCATCAGCAGCTACCATCAATTCCATCAACATTCATCACCATCAATCCTCATCAACTACTAAATCTAGGTACGGTTTGAAACTAGCCTGGAATCGAACTCAAACCCGGTTCCAGGTTCCTAAAATAAGGAATTGGACCCAGACTCATGAGACCAGTTCATGGGTTGTTTCCTTGGACCTGCTGGTTCAACAAGTGATTCAAGGAACTATGAACTGGTTTTTCAAAAAAAAAATTAGTTTAAGAAAAATAAAATAAATTTTAGATTTTAAATTAAAATTATTTGAGCACAAGACAAATGTTATTTTTAGTCCATTTTACAAAATAATTATTTTGAGATATGCACTTATTTATATATAATCATATTCAATTGAATTATCATATTAATAATGTAAGACAAAAACTATAAAGGATACAAAGAAGTTTAAAAACCAAAATCTAGTCTCACATTGTTAAGATTGAGCTTAGTCTTTTGGTAAAAATCTATATATATCAAATCACACAAGTTTTTAAAATTACATTTATTACTTTTTTATAAATAGCACTACATTAAATGTTGTTAATGGAAAATAATTGATTTTCTATTTAAGTGGAATTAGTTAAAATTTTTAGTTTTCCTTATTATTTATTTTTAAAATTATTTTATTTCACCATTTTTTTTTTATTCTTTTCTTTTCTTTTTTAATCTTTTTTTATTTTAAGTCTGTGGTTCAAGAACCATTGTATCTACAGGTCTAGGAGGTTGAACCAGCTTAGACTCATTAACCCGAAGGGTCGGTCCAATAAGTCTAACCAATACGGCTGGGTTCATGTTGAGCCTTAAACCTAATGAGGCAGTTTCAAGCAGAGTTACGATTTAAACTCGACCCATACTTAGGTCTATCAACCACCATCAGCCCTTACATCTACTACCAACCACCCTCAACATCATCCACCACAATAAAAACCCTAAGGACACGACCAAAAGCAACCAACCACCAATTGCAACCCATCTCAACCCATCTAAAACCCCAGCCATACACCTTAGGCACGCATACCAGCCTCTTTTGTGATATGCTACTATTGTTATAAAGCAAGAACTATGATTAGAAAATGTTTTTCATATTGTCACTCCATATTGTAACATTGGAGCCCATGCACTAACTTTGGCTCAAGTCAGGCCAAATTCTAGCTTCCTTTTTAGTACGATGATTTGTGTTGAGAATGTTTGATAATTAGTTCATAGCCATCAGATTTATACAATTTGATTATCCTACTTTATTGTATTCGAGAAAGTGAATATCATTAAGTTATTCTTCATGGAGTTTAAATCTATCATCGTATTACCTACATCTCCTTCTTTGGCACTTACCTCAGTCAAATTGAATGGTAAGAATTATTTCTAGTAGGCACGAATTGTACAGTGTTTTTCCCATGATCAAGGACATCTTAAGATTTTGACCAATTCTCTTCCTAAGGAGATTGATAGCAAATATGTTGAATGGCATCAAATTGATCAACAATATCTACATCTACTATGGAGCTCAATGGAACCACAAATGTTTAATTTATGCAATAGTTTGGTACTTGCAAAGAAGTTTGGGATTATCTCAAAATTCCTATTTGCCTCGAATGACACATGTATGTATGATGCTCTGGTCAATTTCTTTCAATTAGAGTAAAGGGATAAAGACTTTATTGAATACTATGGAGAGGTTAAAAAGTATCTTGAGGGAATTAATATTGTGATGCCTCTTAATACTAATATGAAGGAAATGCAAAAATAGTGTGATTTTCTTGCAGTTGTTAAACTCCTTCATCGACTTACATTGGAATTAGAATCAATGAAATCTTAGGTTCTTGGATCATCAAAGATTCCATCTTTGCTTATGTTTATTCTTGGATTGAATGTGTTTCTGTGTAGTCTACACCACTTTATCCTCTTACTTCTCCTACTAACCATTCAGCAATTGTTAGTCAAAGACCTAATGGTGGGCATGGTGGATCTTTTGGTTGAGGAAGAGGTCATACAAGTCATGGAAGGTGAGGTCATGGGTTACGTCCTAGTTATGATCACTGTTATTGCCTAGGTCATACTCGAGAAACTTGGCATATGTTGTCTTGAATAAAACTGCAATCATTAAGCCTTCCTACCTATTTTCAAATTAGTACAAAGGTAAGCATATATTTTTGGGGTTTACATAGATGTCCACCTAAGGCTCATGTTGTTCAATTTAGCACTTCTACACTTGCTCACTTTACTTCAGATCCAATGCCTATCATGCTTACTCTAGATGTATACAATGAAGAACCCAAGTCATCTACTATCACTTTATCACATGAAGAATATACTAGACTCCTACAGTTTTAGAATGCCCCGCAGTTTACTTCTTCTTCTTCAACTTTGGTTTAATCAAGTAATGTTACTATTTGTCTTACTCAAACTTCTCTACAGCCTTGAGTAGTTGATTCTAATGTCAATTATCATATGTCAAGCATGCTAAATTGCTTTTCCTACATTACTTATTGTTCCATATTACCAAATGTTACCCTTGCAAATGGTTCTACTTCACCTATTAAAGGGATTGGCTTTACCTCACTTATTCCCTCATTTCCCTTGAACTTTGTCTTGTATATACCTCAATTACCTTTCAACTTACTATCTATTAGTAAACACACTAATTCTTTAATTGTTCCATTAAACTCTTTCCTTCTTCTTTTATGATACAAGATTTGAGAACAGGGAGGACGAATGGTGGAGGGCATAAGTTTCATGGGCTATACTATATGGATTCAATATCTACTACTACTACTTACTCGTCCGCCACACACTAGATCCCATGAAGATGCATTGTTGGTTTGGTCATCCATCTTTGAAGATTTTGCATCTTATGTGTCCTAGTCTACAATCTTGCCCTAGTTTCCAAGGTCTATCATGTTAATTGGAGAAACAAAGTGATGTTTTGTTTAGTCTAAGAGTTAATAAGTAGGCTACTATACCCTTTCATTTAATCCATTCTAATGTATGGGGACCTACACATGTCAATCCTCTTTATGGTTTTAAATACTTTATTATTTTTATTGATGACTATTCCAACATGACATGGTTATATTTAATGAAGAATCATTCCGAGTTATTTAATTTGTTCTATCCATTTCATTCTAAAATTAAAAATCAATTTAATTGTTCCATTCATGTTTTCCGTACGGATAATGCTAAAGAATACATGTTTACTGTCTTCCAATCATATATGCAAAACAAGGGATTATTCATCAAACTTCATATACCTATACTCCCAACAAAATCGAGTTTTTGATCGCAAGAATCAAAATCTCATTGAGATTGCTAAGACATTAATGATCCATATGAATGTGCCTAAGCATTTTTGGATTGATTTTGTTCCTACTACATGTTTTCTTATAAATAGAATGCTATCTATTATACATAGTAAGGTCTTGCATTTTCTTCTCCCTAACAAATTACCTTTTCCTTTATCTCTTCTTGTCTTTGGTTACTTATGTTTTGTTTGTTAGCTTTATTTAGGGAATGATAAACTTGATCCTTAATCGATTCATTATATTTTCCTTGTCTATTCTCGTAATCAAAAGGGATATTGATGTTATTCCTCTGAACATCATAAGGCTTATATTTGTCCAAATGTGTCTTTGTTTGAGTCCACTCCATATTTTTCCACATCATTTGTATCTTCTAGAGATGAGTCTCCTATGAACTACATTCCACATATATCACTTTTTTCATTTTCACATGACTCATTTCCTATTGACTAGAGTGCTTCTCCTACTATACCATCCTCTCAAGATGATTCTATTACTTTGCCATCGATTCCCTTATCTTAATCAATTTGACTTGCAAGTTTGTGCTCGCTAGCAACATACTATCCTATAGGACTCTTTGCTTCCATCAACTCCTCCTTTAACTCAAGTCCTCCCTCCTTTAACCTTGAAATTCCAATTGCATTTAAGAATGGTAAGCGTTCCATTCATCCTCCTACACATCATCGTCTTCCCAATGTTCATACATACTCTTTTCTCTCACCATCTTATGCCTCTTTTATTGCATCATTATCTACCATTTCCATTCCAAAATCCATTTTAGAAGCATTGGCTCATGTTAGTTGGTTGGCTACTATGGAAGAAGAAATGTTTGCTCTCCATCATAATAATACATGGGATCTAGTGTCTCTTCCTAATGGTAGGTCCATAGTTAAATGTTAATAAGTATTCTTGGTGAAGTCTTACCCAATGGTATTGTTGATCGATTGAAGGCACGTTTAGTTGCAAAAGGTTATACACAAATTTATGGTGTTGATTATTGGGATTTTTTTTCACAATAGCTAAGATCACTCTGTTACGTCTTCTAATCTCACTTGTTGCTACTCATAATTGGCCTTTTCATCAACTAAATATAAAAAATGACTTTCTCCATGGTAATATTGAAGAAGAGGTGTATATGGAATAACTACTAGGTTTTGTTGTTAAGGGGAGACGAGAGGGTTAGTTTGTTGCCTGAAGAAATCTTCATATGGACTTAACAATCTCCACATACTTTGATTGGTAGATTTAGTTCAGTTGTAATTGAATTTGGTCTTTGCAGGTGTAATTCAAACCATTTTATGCTTTATCAACAATATAATTGTAAGAAAATTATATTGGCCATGAATGTCAATGACATTGTGATTTTAGGAGACAACTCTATAGGCATTGAGAAATTGAAGGATTTCCTATTGTTGAAATTTTAGACTAAAGACATGGGTAACTTGAAATATTTCCTTGGTATTGAAGTTGCTTAATCTAAGGTATATATCTCTCCTAACAGAAGTATATGCTTGACTTATTATCTAAAACTAGCTTAATTAGAGCAAAATCAATTGATACGCCTATAGATCCTAATGTTAAACTCTTACCTAACGAAGGAAATGTTCTTGATGATTTGGAAAGTTATAGAAGGTTAGTTGGTAAACTTAATTATCCTACTATAACACGTCTTGATATATCATTTGCACTTAATGTTGTAAACCAATTCATAAATTCACCTTGCATTAGTCACTAAAAGGTTGTGATTCATGTTTTGCGTTATCTTAAAGGATCTCCAAGAGGAGGTATTTTGTATAAGGATCATGAGTATGTTTCTATTGTTGAATATGTAGATGTCGATTGGGTAGGATCACCATTGGATAAGAGAACAACCATAGGATATTGTATGTTTGTTGGTGGTAATCTTATCTCATGGAAGAGTAAGAAGCAGACTATAGTTGCAAGATCATGTACAATATCTAAGTATAAGGCAATGGCATCTACAGCTTGTGAATTACTTTGGTTGAAGCATTTACTAGCAGAACTTAGTTTTTGCTAGTCACAACCAATGAAGTTGACATGTGATAATCAGGATGCTCTACATATAGTGTCAAATCCAATCTTTCATGAATGTACGAAGCATATTGAGATTGATTGTTACTTTATTTATGAGTAAATGATGAATAAGGAAATTGATATATCTTATGTGAGATCAGAAGATCAACTTATCGCCTATTTACTAAGTCACTTTCAAGAGTTCAAGTGAGTCATTTATTAACAAGCTAGAAGCATGTTATATATATACTTTATCTTGAGGGGAGAGTGTTAGGATGTATTTATTAGGTGTACTTTGGTAATTTCATATTTATAATAGATAATTTAATACAATGTTAAGGTTTAGTGAAAAATACTAACACTTTACACTTTATCATTAAGGTATTTAAGTCTTAAAACTGATATTTTAGCAATCAAGTTCAACAACTTTAAAGTATTGCATAATCTTGTCCAAAAAAAAATTGCACAATCAAATCATAAATTAATGTGGCATTAAGACATTATTTTAATACATTATAAATATTTAGCATGCCAATTACCATGTAATGCACACATTATATTCCATGTAAGCTTAGACATGGTATTCCATGTGTTAAAACTAACTTCTATATTAAAAATTTTAAAACCTAAAATTTTAAAAAGAAAAAAAAAAAAAGAAACATCCATTAACAAAAAAAATTTTGACCTAAACATGGAAGGTCATCAAGCTAATTTTTAGAGTAAGTTGCATATCCTACTCCTAAGGGAACACTACCCTTAGAGGAGGTTATTAATCTACTTAATCTACCAAAGTTGCAATTGATCTTTAATCATGGAGGGTCAAGCAACCCATCCTATATGGTGGCTCATATGCCATTAACCTTAAGGTACTGTTTAGTTTATAGAACTAAACCTTATAAGAAGAGTTGGTAGTATAGTATAAGGAAACTGGACAATGTAATCTCCTTATAGCACATTTCTTACACACATAGTTGGACATTGATTTTCATGATTGAAAAAGTTCAAAAAAAATTAAAATTGTTTATTTGTATTGTAAATTATGATTTGAAAACTTCATGTAAGGTTAATGTTGAAATTTCAAATATATATTTATTCTATATTATGAAAGGGATTTTTCTACCATTATATATGATATAAATTTTTTATTTTCAATTTAGTACCTTAAGGTCTTCTTATTTAGTAACTTTAGCTAACATGCAAACCAAACAATAAACTAAAGAATTGTCCAATACTATACCATAGAAATATGGCAACCAAATGATACTTGAAACAAAATTTTTTCCTTAATAGGTCAAACATTCTAATTTCCTTCTTCCTTTTTAATTAGGGTAGTAGTGATGTGCCTAGGAGCTCAGCAATCACTATGAATTACTGTAAGAGATAGGAATCAAATGGGTTCTTTGAAATATCGAAGAAAATAGAATAAATAGGTCAAGAAACTAAATGCAGTAGCTTATGTGAAGCTACTCGGAGGATATGACTCATCAAGAAGCACAACACAACTTGACACTTCACTTGATGCGATATACAAGCTAATGTCAAGGTCTACCCACCACTAATCTTGAGCTACTTGACAAGATTAGATAAGGATGTAAGAAAATGTGCTTGGAGAGGAATATCTTACAAGAACAAATATATTCAATATCTTAAAGGAATGCAGGATGATGTGGCTACAAAGAAAAGGGACTATTTATAATAATCCCTAAAGCAACATTACAAATAAGGAAAATTACAAAAAGGCATACAGGAAAAAGAGATTCTTAGTACATATGAAAAAGGATAAATAGGACAAATGACGAAAAAGGAAAAATAGTATAGTGTCGGGGGAAAGACAAGTAGCTGCCAGACATTAGTTCTGTACTAAGGAGTCTATGGGTAAACTAGTTGTGCTAAACTCGTGTTCTTACAAATGTGGTTAATAGTATCAGAGATTGTCGAAGTGAATAATGAGTGCCGCCATGTAGTAGTAGTAATGATAATAGGTTGAAAGAGCAAGAGCCAATGTGGATGGGAGTCTATGGGTGAAGTAGTTGTGCTAGACTCGTGTTGTTGCAGATGTGGTTAGCAGTATCAGAGATCGCTAAGGTAAATAATGAGTGCCACCGTATAGTAGTAGTAGTGATAATAAGTTGAAAGAGCAAGAGTCGGTAGGGAGGGGCCTCGACACTCAGCTAGTTGGCCTCAGCACTCGGTAGGTCAACATCAGTACAAAGGGGTCTCGATGATTAGGACAGTACTATTGACGTCCTCAACTTCGACACTCAACTAGTTGACTAGAGAGAATTATTTAAGCGAGTAATCAAAAGCCTCGGAGGCATGCATGAATGAGAGGGCCAAAGGTCGGCAGTCCATCAATTCCTCGAGGTTATTGAAGATTTGCCCTCAAATCTTAGTTCTCTTCTTTGTCTAGTACATCAGGTGTCAGGTTGGCAACATTGAAAGTAATAGATACACCGTATCCTTTGGGTAGCTCGAGCTCATGTGTATTGATATGCTTAAGGATCTTAAAAGGCCGATCTAACCTAAGGGATAGTTTGTTTGTCCTTTTGCCAGCGAAATGCTCTTTACTAAGGTGGATCTAGATAAGGTCTCTAACACTATAAATAACTCACCTCCTTCCTCGGCTTCCTTGTTCTTTTTGTCAAGCCATTGTCTATGCTAGTCGTTTGGCAACCTTTTGATGCAACTTTTAGAACTCATCGGCACACTACAAGCCGGATTAACTTTCCCCTTGAGTGGTCGGGCCGATAACTAGGTCCAAGGGTAAGTTCAGGTTAAGTCTATAAATAACCTCAAACGATGACCTTCCTATCGAGCTATGAGTTGAGCAGTTATAAGTGAACTCAATGATAGGTAAGCATAGATCCTACTCATGTAAATTCTTCCCAATAACAACTCTAGGAGGTTGCTGACTGTCCTATTCACAACTTTGGTCTGACTATCTATTTGTAGGTAGGAAGAAGTATTGAACATGAGCTTAGTACCAAGCTTCTTCCATAGTGTTCTTTAGAGGAAACTTGTGAACTTTGACTTATGGTCAAATACAATACTTCTTGGTACTCCATGCAACCGCATAATCTCTTACAAAAAGAGGTTAGCAAAAAATAAAGCATCATCAGTTCGATGGCAGGGGATAAAGTGGCTCATCTTACTAAATCGATCAACCACCACCATAATAAAGTCATTTCTTCTTGGAGTTCAAGGTAGTCAAAGCATAAAATCCATGCTTATATTGGTCCATGGCCACTCAAGTATAGGTAGAGGTGTATACTTTCCATACAGTTCTATTCTCCCCTTTGCATTTTTACACACCTCACACCTATCAAGAATTTAGCGTACATCTTTCATCATCTTAAGCCAGTAGAAATGTTCTCTCAACATTTTAGCCATTCTCTTTTCTCCAAAATGGCCAGTTAAACCTGCAGCATGAGCTTCTCAGACGAGTAGTTCTCTAACCGGACTACTTAACACACAAACTTGTTTGCCCTTCATCAAAAACCCTTAGCTTAAATATAACCCATCCATAACTCCTCTAATGTTGTACTTAGCCACTAAGGGTACAAAATATGAATCATGCACATATTGATCAGGCAGGGTACCAAATCTAAGTACCTTGGCTTACATTTTTGTAATGAGGATATGATGACGAGAAAGAGCGTCGACCATAGTGTCGATATTTCCCTTCTTATACTAGATGACATAGCAAAAAGACTATAGGAATTCAACCCATTTGGCATGACGTCGAGAAAGTTTTTATTGCCCCTAAAGATGTTTAAGAGATTCATGATCCAATTGATGATGAATTCTCTCAACAGCAAGTAATGTTGCTAGTTCTGCAATGTTTAGACAAGGGCATAGAACTCTTTGTCATATACTGAATAATTTAGGGTAGCTCTTTTGCATTTTTCACTGAAATAGCAATTGGTTGGTGCTTCTACATAAGGATAGCACCAATGCCGACTCTAGATGCATCACATTCTACTTCAAAAACTATCTCGAAATCTGGTAAGGCGATTACTGGGGCTAATGTCAACTTAGACTTTATATCTTCAAAGCTTTTCTGAGCTTCCTTAGACCACTTACATTCAGAGTTCTTCCTAGTCAATTCAATTAGTGGCACAATTATAGAACTAAAGTTCTAAATGAATCTTTAATAGAACAAAGCTAGACCATGAAAACTTTTGACTTTGACAACATTAGTCGGTGTTGGCCACTTAAGAATAGCTCTAACTTTCTCATCATCGACTCAGATTCCTCCTTCTAAAACAACATATTCGAGGAATATAACCTCGCTCTGGCAAAATATGCATTTCTTCAAGTTGTCGAATAATCTCTCGACTTCAAGGATGTCAAATATAGATCTTAAATACCCAACATGAGAAATGAGATCGACACTATCGACCAGAATGTCATCAAAATACACCACAACACATTTGCCAATCAGCATTCTCAATGTTCGACGCGTTTGTCAAACAAAACAGCATCACTAGCCACTCAAACAAACCATCCCTTGCCTTGAAAGCCGTCTTCCATTCATTGCCATACCTCATTCGTATTTGATGATAGACACTTTTCAAATCAATTTTTGAAAAGATGCGAGCATCATATAACTCATCAAGCATATCATTACGTTGTGAGATCAAATATCGGTATTTAAAAGTAATTTTATTAATGGCTTAGCTATTAATGCACATTCTCTACAATCCATCTTTCTTCAACACTAATACAGATAGCACGATACAGGGTCTCATGCTTTCTCAAACATATCCGCGATCTACTAACTTGTCCACTTGTTTCTTTAACTCGACTACCTACTCGAGGTTGAGCTTGTAAGCAAGTCGATTCAATAGAATAGCTCCAAGCTGAAGGTTGATCCAATGTTCAATGCCTCTTAAGAGTAGTAATCCTTTTGGCATCTCAGCAGGAAATAGGTTAACATACTTCTGTAATAGTATATGTACCTCGGTAGGTAAGCTTTTAGCTTCTCTCAACTTTAAGAGTTTCCTAACTAATAAGAGCACACACTATTCTACCTTGACTTCTAGGGAAAGTTAGGCATGGGAAATTACTAAGGACTTCTGCTATAGTGATTAAGCAATCTTCTATTGTGACTCCTATACTTCCTTGAGGCTCATAAGGGTCAGTATAACTAAATAGCTAGGGTCGACCAAGTAAGATATGCAAAGCGCACATGGGAAGCACGTTGCATAACACTTCATCCTTATACCTATCAACAATAGTAATGGGTACTCTAACCTGTTCGACAACAAGTAGACCTCCCTTCTAATTCAGCCAGTAAATCTTGTACAATTTAGGGTTTAGGAAGGTCGGTAACTTCATGGCCTTAACTACTCCTTGCGTTATGACATTGGTACAACTTCCTCCATTAATGATAAAGGTGCCTAGTTTACCATTGACTTGGTAATTCGTATGGAAGAGATTCTCTCTCTACTCATTCTCATCAGCCACAAAAGTACTAAGAGATTGATGAACAACAAAACGGTACTCATCTCCTACTTTAGGTGGTGTTATGGCATCAAGGTCTTCCTGAAACTCTTCTAATGTCTAACCAACCCCCACTTCTTCCTGTCCTTCACTAGCACTCTCCACTTCAAATTGAGGCTTGTCTCCCTTGACCGTCATGATACGTCGGTTCGGACATTGACTAGCCACATGTCCATAACTGAGACATTAGAAGCATTTGATCTCTCGAGTCTTCCTTCTTGAATTCTAACTTTGGTCTCTTTACATCTCAAGCTCCTCAACCTTGCCTTTACCTCAGCCTTCTTCAGGTCGGCAGCTGTCCTCAATTGTCCACCTCGAAACTGTTCAATGCTCAATCATGTCCTAGTCAACTTGGCATGCTACTTCTACTTAGTAGTCTAGGTCGACTAATCTAGCTTAGCTTTTACCTCTCAACCCTTTATACGACTTGAATAGCCTCATCTAAAGTCACAAGTCTCTATAACTCCACATTATGACCAATTTCAATCTTGAGCTCGGAAACGAATTGAGCTATAGTCCGGGTTTTATGTTCATCAACATCACATTAGATCATCAGCAATTGGAATTCTCAAGCATACTCCTTTACTAACTTGCCACCTTGCCTCAAATCTTAGAAGCGTCGAAAGGTGTCTTGTTCATAGTAATCTAAAACAAATCTATTTCTCAAAACTCTCTTCATTTCATTCAATGTCTGAATCTTACATCGTGCTCTTTGGCGTGCATTCTGTTACATTTTCCATCACATTGTTGCATATCCAGAAAATTCTAATGTAACTACTCTAATACGAATGGCATCCTCATAGTCATAGAAGTTAAATATCTTTTCAATCTTTTCCTCCCAATCTAAGTAATCATCAGCACTATCAGACCCATTAAAGCTTAGAATATGTACTTTGAGTGCTCGGCTCCTCTTGGAGCTCTCAGGTTATGCTCCTCAATACCATCTTATTGTTTCTCCTCATCATACTCCTCAACTTCATACAACTCAATTCTTCTTCTCACAACTCTATTAGTACGTCAAGGTGGAGCTTGGTTCATATGAATTGGCTTTAGGGTTCACTGCTCATCCATCTATCTTCACGGTCTATCTCTCATTTATTAGCCTTGTTCAACAATAACTCTCTCTTGTAACCTAGTCTATATGACTTTTTGTATTGAGATAGCTAAATTGGCTACAATAGCTACAAGGTCTTATATCTACTCATCAATAGTTTGTGGTGTTTGTTGGGTAATACAACTACAGCCATAAGCATCACTCTCAACATCATTAATCTCTCCTTGAACATTAGGATTCAACATTCTCAGTATAAAACTTCAGAGATCACTCCCTAATTAAGAGATTTTCACAAACACACACAGAGAAAATTACAGAACAAATAGTGAACTATAAACTTACTCTATTCTTCAGGGGAAAAATAGAGTATAACAGAGCAACATACTAATAAGAACTAATTCTACACAGCTTTCAGTTATAACCTCAAGCTCTAATACCAAGATTATATGATGTGCCTATGATCTCAGTAATCACTAGGACTTACTAATGTAGACCGAAGCCAAGAATAGACAAGGATGGTTGTAAGGGTGGGTCCAAACTTGTAGAAAGCTTGAAATGAGTAATGAAAACGTACTAAAGAACGGAAAAAGGAAAGAAATAACAAAACCCATAAATAACTCCAAAGGATATGACACACTAGTAGAACTTTCAAGGACTCACAGAACAGCTCGATATGATGCACGAGTTAGTCTGGTGAGGTTACTTACTACCTAGCCTTACTTAAACGTTAGGATAAGGGTAAAATAAGCAAATAAGCTAATGAGAGCAGTTATTCACAAAAGGAAATATTCAATATATTAGTGATCGATCACAGATGCGACTATATGTACAATGGGTGTTTATACCCAAGAAACTAAGGAAACTTACCCAAAATGGAAAATACAAAAAGGATAGTATCCCAAAGAAGTAATGTACAAGGAATAAGAAAAGGTATAATGGGAAAATACAACTAAAATGAATATTCTGCATGGAGGATTCTAGTATATGGTTGCTTGGACACGTAGCTTATTATAGGTGGATGATTTTCTAGTAGAAAAGACAATTCCGTACGTTCAGCTTGATTTCTGCTAAGTCGAGGTGCCGAGTAGGAACCACGGATAAATGTAGGCTAAGCTGAAGAGGAGTAGCTACGAACATATGCGAGGTTTCTCGTCAACTTGGCATAAATGTTGCCGAGCTAGGGGATTTGGTTCAAACATGCTAAGCAATAGTGAATGGAAAGGCCAAGCTATCAACAAAGCTTTTGTTTAGTCGATAGATGATTTCTAAGAGATGTACAATCACTCGATACGGCATTAGAAGTTGGTTGGCAATGAAGAGCAACTAGGCCATGCTAGGGGTTAGCTAGACTAGGAGGATTTACCTCGCCAACCCTCTAGTCCTCAAGCTTGGTTGTGGGTTAAAGGCCCAATAGTCTAATTCTTATCATTCCCTCCTGGTTGATTTGAATTTAAGATCAAATCCAACTAGTCCTTGTTTAGTGTTCCTTCAAGATGATAGGGACTAAGGTCAACAATATTGAAAGTTTTAAAGACCCCATAATCTTTGGGTAGTTCTAGTCTATAAGCATTATCGTTGACTATTTGGAGGATTCTAAAGGGACATTTAACCCATATGGACAACTTGTTCCTCTTTTTGCTTAGGAACCTTTCTTTGCTCAAGTGCAGCCATACTAAATCTCCAAGTTAAAACTACTTCGACGTCCTTCCCTTAGCCCTTTCTTGCATTTTCTTGGTAGCTTAGTCGATCTGCCAAGTAACTTTGTCGTAGATTTGCTGTAAAGACTATATTCAGGCTCTTGTGTCAGGGTCTTCTTGCTCAACGGTGGGTACAAGGGTGTGATCAAGGGGCAACTCAAGATTTAAGCCATAAACAACTTTAAAAGGGGTCTACTTGGTGGTGTCATGTACTATATGGTTGTAAGCAAATTCTACCATAGGCAAACAAACGTCCCAATCAACTAAGTTCTTACCCACTACAGCTCAAAGCAATGATCCCAAAGTACGATTGACCACCTCTATTTGGCCATCAATTTGGGGGTGATAGGAAGTCTTATATAGAAGTTTAGTCCCCATCCGACAAGACAAAGTTTTCCAGAAATGACTTAGGAACTTTGAATCTTTGTCTGAGACTACACTTCTCAGTACATCGTGTAACCAAACAATTTTGTACAAAAAGAGAAAATCAATAACCAAAGCATCGTTAGTCTTAAAGTAGGGCACAAAGTGTACTATCTTACTGAATCTATCCATGACAACCATTATGGAATCTTTGGCTTAGGTAGTTCTTAGTAATCTAAGAACAAAGTACATGCTCAATTCAATCTAGGGTCTTGTCAGGACAGGCAAAGGCATTGCTTTCCCTTCTTTAGCTCAAGATTTTGGCTTGCTTGCACACAACATAACCCTTAACAATTCGATACATGTCTCATCTCATTCTCAACCAAAAGAATCATCCATTCAGTAGCTCATATGTTCTTCTCTCTCTAAAATGTTTAGACAATCCTCCACTATAGGCCTCGCTGATGAGTAATCCCCGTGTAGATTAGGTTAGCACACACAACTTTCCACTACGAAACAAACCATCCTCCACATGATAATCATCCACTACTCTTCCATCAACACATCACCCAAATATGGGTCCGAAAATGCAGGTCCTAAGAATACTGCTCTTTAATACTTGCAAACCCAAACAACTTGGTCTGCAATTTGATTAAGAGTGCATGTCTCTTTGAAAGTGCATCTGCAATTACGTTGCTCTTCCCTTATTTATACTTAATCACAAAATTGAATCCCTTAAGGAATTCAATCCACCTCGCTTGCTGCTTCAACAGTTTGGTCTAACTTCGGAGGTACCTCAAAGACTCATGATCGGTGTAGATGACAAACTCTCTCAGTAATAGATAATATTACCACACTTGGAGTGCTCGAATAAGATGTAAGAGTTCTTTGTCATGTACAAAGTAGTTTTGTTGAGGCCCTCTAAGCTTTTCGCTGTGGTAGGCAATTGGTCGGTCTTATTACATTAGGACAATGCCTATACCAATGCTTGACACATCACGTTCTAGCTCAAATATCTTCTTATAGTTAGGTAAAGCTAATACAGGTGCGAAAGTCAATCTTTTCTTCACTTTAGTAAAACTTCTTTCCTCCTTTTCTCCCCATTTAAATTCGATGTTCTTTTTTTGTCAGCTCGATGAGGGGCATGGTCACGGTACTGAAATTCCTGATAAACCTTCTATAAAAGGATGCCAGCTTATGGAAACTTCTCACCTCGGTACACATAGTCAGAGTTGGCCACTTGGCAATTGCTCAAATCTTCTCATCATCCACTCGTAGGCCTCCTCAGCCTACTTCATAATCTAGGAATACCACTTCGTCCTGGTGAAAATAGCACTTCTTTAGATTAACAAATAACGTTTTAGCTTAGAGTACATTTAATACAACATAGAGATGTTCAAGGTGACTCAGCATGTTGGCACTGTATACTAAAATGTCGTTAAAATACACCATAATACACTTCCCGATCAGCTCACTCAACACATGGTTCATTAGTTGCATGAAAGTGCTCGAGACATTCGACAAGCCAAATGGCATTACCATCTACTCGTAGAGTCCATGCCGAGTTTTGAAAGCAGTCTTCCATTCATCTCCCGACCTAACTCGAATCTAATGGTAGCCAGACTTCAGATCAATCTTGCTAAAGACCTTAGCTCTATTCAGTTCGTCTAACATGTTATCCAACCTAAGGATCGAGTAATAGTACTTGATCGTAATCTTGTTCACGGCTCAACTATCAACACACATTCGCTAGGTACCGTCCTTTTTCAACACCAAAAGTGTCGGCACAACACAAGGGCTCTGACTTTCCCTTACATAACCCTTCTTTAGGAGTTCATTAACTTATCATTGAAGTTTAGAAGCCTACTTAGGATTCATCCGATAAGCTGGTTTGTTTAGCAGTGCAGCACCAAGTATTAAGTCAATGCAATGTTCTATGCCTCGGATAGTGGGTAATCCTTCAAGCAACTGTTTAGGAAATAGGTCGGTATATTCATTCAACAGCTCATTTACTTCCTAGGGTAGTTTACCCCGTTTCACTAACTCTAATAATCGCCTGATTAACAAGAAGGTCAATGCATCAACTCTAATAGCCTCTCGGAGTTCGACTCTACTCAATACTAAACATTTCTTTGATCCATGAGCAAGTTTAGCATGTAAATTGCTAACTTGACTCGACGTCATGGGGTTCAATGTAATTTTCCTTCCATCCTTCTTAAACACATATGTGTTCCTGTATCCATCATGGATAACTCTTCGTTCATAAAGCTAAGGTTGACCTAGTTGTACATGTGATGCATAAATAAGAAGCACATCACAAAGAATCTCATCAAAAAAGTTTCTAATTATGATCGGCAGTAATACTTGTCGGGTGACATGTAGTGCACCACTACTCCTCATTCAGCCAATGTAACTTGTACAACTTCTAATGCGCAATAGTTAGTAACTTCAACTTTGTAATTAAATCGGCAGATGCCATATTGGTGTAGCTACCACTATCTACAATCAGGGCACAAAGCTTATCATTTACCTTACATGTGATATGGAACAAATTCTATCTCTACTCTTCCTCGTGTAAGGGTTCCAAACTCATTGTACATCGGACATCTAGGATCAATTGATCCTAGGATGTCAGTTAAGGGAGCTGCGTTGCCTAATTTCACCTAGGAATTTATAGTAGGGACTAACACATTAAGAATTGGAGTGGGTGCAATGCTTTTACAAGGGGGGCATCATATTTCTTACTTCAATAAGAAACTCCCTAAACACATGGTAAAAGCTTCTATATATGTCAAGGAGTTATATGCCATCGTAGAGGCTGTAAAGAAGTAGAGGCAATATCTTTGAGGTTCATACTTTACTATCAAGACGGATCATAAGAGTATAAAGGAGTTACTTACACAAGTTATTTTCTCTCTAAATTAATACAAGTATTTGACCAAACTATTGGGGTATGATTACATTATTTTGTATAAGTCTGGTCAAGATAACACAATTACGAATGAACTATCTAAACAGCATGATGTCTCTTTTCTAACATTGACTATGCCATGTTTCAACACTAGTGTTGATACTTAGTTCAGTCATTTTCTTTAACAAACTCAACCCTAAATCTTCAAGTTGGAGCTATAATTGACACTACTTCTCCAAATCCAACAACATGTACTCCTTTCAAACTATAAGTTTAATATTCAACAAATACGATAACTAAATCAATACAGAAAAATTGCTCTATTTCACACACCTAAAACATAGTATGTATAGAACTTAGAAACAAACTCCTACAATCCAAGTGAAACCTTCACTCTAATACCAAGATGATGTGTAACATAACCAAGGACAGACAAGGTCGATCATAGAGATGGGTTTAAGCTTGCCGAAAGCTTGAAAGGGGTGATGAGGAAAAATACTTAAGGACAAAAAACGAATGAAAAAGTAAGCAAAACCCATGAACAACTCCAAAGGATATAACGTACCAATAGAACTTCCAAGGACTCACGGCACAGCTCAATATGATCCACGAGATGGTTCGGTGAGGGTACTCGCCACCTAGCCTTACTTGAAGGTTAGGATGAGAGTTAAATGAGAGTAAATAAACAATGTTTACGAGAGGAAAAATATCTAGTGTATTAACAATATTCTAATGATGTGTGGCTACATGTACAAGGGGTATTTATACTCAAGAATTTAGGGTGACCTACCTAAAAAGGAAAAAGACAAAAAGGGTGTTGTCCTAAAGAAATAATGTACAAAGTATATAAAGGGTAAAAAAGAATATTCACAAAAAAATAATGATTAGAGCAACAGATTCTACAAGTGGTCTTAGACACATGTCAGCCGTGTATTGGTGTTGTTGTTGGAGGATGTAGACAAAACAGTACGAGATGGTTGGGTGGCCAAACAAGAGTACCGAGCAGGCATGGGCTTATTCGAATAGGAGTAGCTAAGGATTAGTGCAAGGCAACTCTTTTAGCCTCTCAACAAGAATCATGCCAGCAAGTGGTTGATTCAAACATGATAGAGTAGGTATGCAAGGTTTAGTTACTGTCAAGGCATTCTTTGAGTCAGCACACAATTTTTGAGAGATGAGTAGTTATTCGGCATGGCATAGAGAGTCGATCACCAACAAAGAGTAACTCAGCTTCAGTAGGAGTCGGTTAGAGTAGGAGGATTCACCTTGCCAGTCTCTCTAGTCCTCGAGCTCAACTACAGGTTAAAGGCTTAGTGACCTAATTCCTATTATTCCCTCTAGGTTGATTTGGATTTGGGATCAAATCCGACTGGTCTTTGTTCAATTCTTCGTCAGGATGATATGAACTAAGGTCGGCAATGTTTAAGGTGTCTAAAACCCCATAATCTTTGGGCAACTCTAATCTATAGGCGTTGTCATTGATTTTCTGGAGAACCTAAAGGGTCCTTCAGCCCATACAAATAGCTTGTTCCTCCTCTTGCTCGAAAACCATTCCTTGCTCAAGTGCAACCATACCAGGTCTCTAAGCTAGAACTGTTTCGTTGTCCTACCCTTGGCCTTCTCTCTCATTCGTTTGGCAACTTGGTCAATCTGCCTAGTAACTTTGTCATAGATGTGTTCTAGAGACTGTACCGAGGCTTTCGCGTTGAGGTCTTCTTGCTCAGATACAGGTACAGGGGTGTGATCGAGAGGCAACTCAAGGTTAATCAATAGACAACTTCAAAGGGAGTCTACTTAATGGTATCCTATACTGTTCAGTTGTAAGCAAATTCGACTACGAGCAAATACATGTCCCAATCAGCCAAGTTCTTGCCCACTATAGCTTGGAGTAGCAATCCTAAAGTGTGATTGACTACCTCCATTTAGCCATCCATTTGGGGGTAATAGAAAGTACTGAATAGTAGTTTGGTCCTCATCCATCGCTACAGAGTTCTTTAGAAATGACTTAAGAACTTTGGGTCTCTATCTAATACTATATTCCTCGGCATACCATGTAACTAAACAGCTTCCTGCAAGAAAAGAGAAGTAATAACCGAAGCATCATTAGTCTTGGAGTAGGGCATAAAGTGTGCCATCTTATTGAACCTATCTACAACGACCATTATGGAATCTTTACTTCGAGTTGTTCTTGGTAATCTGAGAACAAAATCCATACTCAACTTAGTCCATGGCCTCGTTGGGACAGGTAAAGGCATTGCTTTCCCTTATTTGACTCGGCATTTAGTCTGCTTTCACGTGGCATAGCTTTCAACAACTCAGTGCACATCTAGTCTCATTCTTGGCCAAAAGAAACACCCACTCAACAACTCATACATCCTTATTTCCCCAAAGTGTCTGGAAAGTCCTCCATTGTAGGCTTCCTTGATTAGTAATTCTCTCAATGAACAAGTTAGCACGTACAATTTCCCTCCTCGAAACCGATATCCATCTTCCATATGATACTCACCTACTATCCTTCCATCGGTACTGTACCTAAGTATGGGTCCAAAGTGTAAATCCTTGGAGTACTGTCCCTTGATACTTACAAACCCAAACAATCTAATCTATAGTTTTGTCAGGAGTACATGTCTCCTCAAAAGAACATCTACGACTACGTTGCTCTTTTCTTACTTGTATTTTATTACAAAATTGAATCCTTCAAGGAATTTGACCCACCTCGCCTACTACTTCGGTAGCCTTGTTTGACTTCAGAGATATCTCAAAGACTTATGGTTAGTATAAATGATAAATTCTCTCGGTAATAGATAATGTTGCCATACTTGCAGTGCTTGAATGAGTGCTAAGAGTTCTTTGTCATACGCGGAATAATTCACTTGAGGTCCCCTAAGCTTTTCACTATGGTAGGCAACTGGTCGGACTTCCTGCATTAGGACAACGCCTATTCTAATGGCTAACGCGTCACATTCCAACTCAAATATTTTCTCAAAGTCAAGCAAAGATAATACAAGTACGGAAGTCAATCTTTCCTTCACCTCAGCAAAGCTTCTCTCTTCCTTTTCTCCCAATCTGAATTCAATGTTCTTCCTCATTAGCTCTGTAAGGAGTGCAGCTAGGGTGTTGAAATTCCTAATAAATCTCCTATAAAACAATGCTGATCCATGGAAACTTCTTACTTTGACACAAGTAGTCGGAGTTAGCCACTCTACAATTACTCTAATCTTCTCTTCTTCCACTCACAAGCCTCCTCTACCAACTACATAGCCTAAGAACACCACTTCCTCCTGGAAAAAGCAACATTTCTAAAGCTTATTGAATAACTTCTCGGCACAAAGCACATCTAATACAATACGGAGATGTCCACAGTAACTCGGTACGTTAGCATTATACACTAGGATGTCATCAAAGTACACTACAACACAATTCCCTATCAGATTTCTTAACACATGATTCATCAGTCGCATGAAAGTGCTCGAGGCATTCAACAAGTTAAATGACATTACCATCCACTCATAGAGTTCATGTCGAGTTTTGAATGCAGTTTTTCACTTGTCTCCCAACCTCATGCGAATTTGATGATAGTCAGATTTTAGATTAATCTTGTTGAAAATCTTAGCCTCACTCAATTCATCCAACATGTCATCCAACCTAGAAATATAATACCTGTATTTGACCGTGATTTTGTTTACATCTTAGCTATCAACACACATCCACTAGGTTTCGTCCTTTTTTGGTACTAAGAGTGTCGAAATAGCACAAGGGTTGAGGCTTTCCCTTATGTACCCTCTTTCTAGTAGTTCATTGATTTATCGTTGGAGCTTAATAGCTTATTCAGGGTTCATCCAATAAGCTAGTTTGTTTGACAAGACAACACCGGGTACTGCAGTTCTCGATGCCTCTAAACAGTGGTAATCCTCTTGGCAACTACTCTGGAAACAGGTCAACATATTCATTCAATAACTTCCTAACTTCCAATGGTAGTTCACCCCATTCCCTTAACTCTAATAGTCACCCGACCAACATAAAGGTTAGTACGTTAGCATAAATAGCCTCTCGGAGCTCAGCCTTACTCATCATCAGAGTCTTCTTCGATCCTTAAGCAAGTTTTGCCTACAGACTATTAACTTAACTCAGCAACATTGAGTTTAGCATAATCTTTCAGCCATCCTTTTCGAACACATAAGTGTTCCTATATCCATCATAGATGACTCTTCTATCATAAAGCTAAGGTCAGCTTAGTTACATGTATGATGCGCACATAGGCAACATGTCACAAAGAATCTCTTTGGAGTAATTCCCAATTATGATCAGTAATAGTACTTGCCGAGTAATATATAGTGCTCCCTTCTCATTCAAGCAATATAACTTGTATGGCTTTGGATGTGTGAGAGTCAACAACTTCAACTTCGTGACCAGGTTAGCTGACGCCACATTAGTACAACTACCACTATCCACAATGAAAATGCACAGCTGGTCATTCACCTTACAAGAGATATAAAATAAGTTCTACCTCTACTCTTCCTCGTGTAAGGGCTTCAGACTCATTGCACGTCAGACAACTAAGATCAACTGATCCAAGTCCTCGGCAAATGCATCCTCTTCAATCAATTCATTATCCTTAGTACCTTCTTTCTTGGCAAGAGTCTCTTCCTCAAGTTCCTCATCAGTACTTTCTACTTTAAGCTTCGAGGTGTCTTCCTTGATGACCATAGTTCTTTTATTAGGACATTGAGCAGCCATATGTCTAAAGCCCTAGTATTTGAAACATTTGATCTAGCTCATCTTCCTTCCAAATCCTTGTCCTTTCTCATATGTCTGGGTTGGCACGTTACTGTCAGGTCGGCCCTTCTATTCATCTCAAACATCCAACTTTCGGATCAACTCAATACTTGATTGGCTCGGTAACTTCCTTGACTAGGTGGGCTTGGGTGACCATTTCAACTCGCTGGAGGTGGAGTTGGCATTCTGTTCCTTCTTTGCCTCTCTACTTATTAAGCTACTCATATAGTCTCATCTATTATAGCAAATTGTTGGAGTTCTACGATGTCTCGTATATCACTTCTCAATCCAGTAAGAAATCTGGAGACTATTCATGCCAATGGTTCCTCCCCTTCACAATAAATCATAAGTATTTGGAACTCTTAAACATACTCGTCAACAATTTAGCTTCCTTGTCTCAACTCTTAAAGCCGAAAGAAAGTGTCTTGTAGGTATGTATCTAGCAAGAACCTATTTCATGGTATTCTCTTCATCTTGGGCCAAGTACTAACCTCTCAGTAGCCTTCTCGTCTTCTCATAGCCTGAAAATTCTTTCACTACATGGCAGCAAATCCAGAGAACTCAACAGCAACAGTTCTCACTTTGTTGTAATCTTTATATTGGTAGTAATAAAAAAAAAACATGCTCTACCTTCTCCTTCCAATTCAAGTAATCATCCGTACTTCTTGACCCATTGAAGCTTGGAATCTGAAGCTTCACATGGTTGGATGCTCGAGGTGCTTGAATACGTTCTTCCTTCTTCATACTCTTCTTCCTTGACATCATCCATTTCTCCAAAGTCAATTCTTCTTCTCATTCATCCACCTACTCCTCCACCTCGAACTTATCATGCTAAGTTCTGACCTCTAACAGGTCAGGCAGCTTATAAGGTGTTTTGTGCGGCTTTAGCAGGTCAATAAGCTAATGCATGAACTGCTCAAGTTAAATCCACTAGGAGGTTAGCCACCTCATCAAGTCGCTCGTTAGTAATTCTAGGGGTGCCTTAAGATTGTTAGCTATGGTAGACAACACCACAATTGTTGTCCCCGACACCAGCGTTGATACTTAGTTCAGTCATTTTCTTGAACAAACTCGACCCCAAATCTTCAAGTCGAAGCTACAACTGACACTACTTCTCTAAATCCAACAACATGTACTCCCTTCAAACTAGTAGCTCAATATTCAGAAACATGGTAGCCAAATCAATACAGAAAAATTGCTCCGTTTCACATGCCTAAAACAAAGTATAGATAGAACTTGGAAACAAACTCCTACAATTCAAATGAAACCTCCGCTCTAATACTAAGATGATGTATACCACAACCAAGGACAGACAAAGCTGATCATAAGGATGAGTCTAACCGTGCCAAAAGCTTGAAATGGTAATGGAGAAACGCACGTAAGGACAAAAAACAAATAAAAAGGTAAGCAAAACCCATGAACAGCTCTAAAGGATATGATGCAATAATGGAACTTTTAAAGACTCACGGCATAGCTTGATACGACACACAAGATGGTCTAGTAAGGGTATTCACCACCTAGCCTTACTTAAGAGTTAGGATAAGAGTGAAATGAGAGTAAACAAACAATGTTTACGAGAGGAAAAATATCTAGTGTATTAACAATATTCTAATGATGTGCAACTCTATGTAGAAGGGGTATTTATACCCCAGAATTTAGGATAACCTGCCTATAAAGGAAAAAAACAAAAAGGATATTGTCCTAAAGAAGTAAAGTACAAAGTATATAAAGGGTAAAAAGGAATATTCACAAAAAAGCAATGATTAGAGTAACAGATTCTATAAGTGGTCCCAGATACATAGCAGCCATGTATTGGTGGTGCTGTTGGAGGATGTAGACAAAACAATACAAGTTGGTTGGGTAGCTAAATAGGAGTGTTGAGCAAGCGTGGGCTCGTTCGAACATGAGTGGCCAAAGATTAGTACAAGGCAGCTCTCTCGACCTCTCAACAAGAATCATGCTAAGCAAGTGGTCAGTTCAAACATGATAGAATAGGTGTACAAGGTTTGGTTGCTGTTAGGGCATTCTTTAAGTCGACATACAATTTCCAAGAGATGGGCAATCATTTGGCGTAGCATAGAGAGTTGATCCTCAGCAAAGAGTAACTCGGCCTCGATAGGAGTTAGCTGGAGCAAGAGGATTCGCCTTACCAGTCCCTCTAGTCCTTGGGCTCAACTGTAAGTTAAAGTTCCAGTAGGCTAATTCCTATCAGATGGTCAGACACAGGTTTTGAACAAGGTAATATAGCAATATTTGTGTAGGTATGTCATGGACAAGCCCGATGATTGGGTTAAGTATTTGTTGTGGGTTGAGCTTTCATACAACACTTTCTATCATCAGGGAACAAGGTTTACACCATTTGAAGTGGGGTATGGTCGTAACCTCCTACTCTAATCCATTATGTTAGAGGTACCTCATCATTAGAAGTTGTGGATGTTAATTTATCCACTATACAAGAAGTGCTTGACTTACTTAAGTAAAATTTGGAAAAAGCTCAAAAGCATATGAAGTTACAGGTAGACAAATATAGGACTGATGTTAAGTTTAAGGTTAAGGAACTTGTTTTTGTCAAACTATAGCCTTGCAAGCAATTGACACGAACTTAGTAAGGACATCATAAATTGTTCAAAAGGTTTTATTGACCTTTTCCTATCGTTAAGCGAGTAAGAGATTGTGCATATGAATTAGGGTTACCTCTAAATGCATTAGTTCATAATATTTTCCATGTCTCTCTACTTAAGTTGGCTAAAGGTTCTCACATTCCATCTCTAGATTTACCACTAGATGCCTTATACAGTCATCCTTTAGTATAACCTAGGTCTATTGTGGCTACTAGGCTAATCATTCGACAAGGTCACGAGGTGCCTCAAGTTATGGTTTAGTAGCAAGGTTTGCCACCAAAGGATGCATCATGGGAAGACTTTAAAGTCTTCAAAGAGCTTTATTCCAACTATGACCTTGCAAATAAGGTCATTTTTCAAGACCTAGGGAAAGATGTCATGACCGAGCATCGGAGACAATCAAGAAAACCAATAAAGTATGGGGACTTTGTATTACAGTAAGAAAAAGGCAATAGATTATACAACCAAGATACTAGCAGATGTAAAATCATAGTTTTACTCAACAATTAGTGGTTGTAACAGATCGTAACAAATTAGAGTAACAAACATAACTAGAGTAATAGATCTATAAACATCATATATAAATAAGAGAATAGTAAGAGAAGACAGGTTTTAATCATCAATTTATTGAATATTCTACTCTAGGAGTCTCGGTTTACTCAAAGTGACCACCTTCTTCACCTGCAATCATCTAAGAACAAGTTAATATCTATATTTGTTCAATATCGAATATAAGAGTAAGAAAGTACAAGTTAGGGTTTCAAACTTTTCTGTAAAAGAGTCTAGATAAAGAGAGAGAAATAAGATTTGATAATATTTGAGATCAGATAAGTACCAAAGGAACTTAGGTTGTATTGTTTACCTAAGCTAGGCTTTGAAGTTAAGGCCTATCAATAGGTCTAACTTATGATATTACATACACATATATGCTCTTTCACGACCGTGTATACTTACACCAAAAGGTTTAGCTATAACTTGGGCACTTTCTTAATGATTTTGGAGACTCTTTTCAAGTTTTTGGATAAAGAAGAGGTTAACAACTATTGGCTTTCCAGAGAGAATGATGAATTGTTCTATTTACTTTTTTGGTGTTGTATTCATTCTTTCCTTACTCATTATTATGTTGAGGTTCTTCATTATTCATGTCTTTTTCCTTCTTTCTTCTTTAATTTGCACATAGTTTCTGATTTATGTATCTTTCTTAACATTGTTTAATCTTGAAAATAAGCAAATTTCATATATTAATGTGTATATTAGTTTTAGAATTTCAAAATTTTTGAGTTGGACTCATCAACTTATTTACAAAATGAAAGACGTGATTATGTAATATACTATTAGTTAAACAAGCTATTAGGAAAAGATTCTTTTCCATACAAATGTTATCTTGCCAAAGGAATCAAAAATTATTTTAATTTCAAGAATTATGGAGGTTAACACTATAATCATCTAATCTAGTAGTTTGTAGATTTGATGAAGAGTATATTTATTACTTAATACTCCTCCTTCCTTATGATTAGGAATTTGATTGAACCCCATCAAGTAAACAGTTTAATTAAATGAAGATGAATATGATAATATAAGGATTCAAACCCATGACTTTTTACTCTAATACCATGTTGTTATTTTGGATCAAAAAGTGTAAAGGTCTACAAATCCTAGTATAATATCATATTACTAATATAATATGTACACATAATATACATGTGTGTATGTATGTGTGAAAGTATAAAAAATAGCCTTAACTAATAAAATTAACTTATTTTAACACTCCTCCTCAAGTTAAAGGGTATATATCCTATGAATTTAGTTTATTACATATATAATTCATTCAAACTTCTCAAGATGACTTGGTAATGAATTAGTGAGTTAGTCTTTCGATTTCACATATAAAATATTAATTTCCCTATTCAACAAGCTTTCACAAAGACAATGACAGTTGATTTCAATGTACTTTATGCATTTATAAAAAACTTAATTTGACGTTGTATAAAAAGAACCCTGATTATCACATATGTACTCCATCGATTGTGATTGTGATTGTGAAAACCCAGGCTATTCTAGCAAATGCTTAAATCAAAGTGGTTCACAATTTGTAGATGTCTTTACTCTATACTTGAACTCTATAGTTGATCTCAATACCATTGCTTCTTACTCTTCCATGACACAAAATTACCACCAAAAAACACATAATACCATGTGGTCAATCTCCCATCCTATGGTGATTCTACCTAATCAACATCTTTATATCCAACATCATACATGTATCTATGATCTTTATATAAAATAACCCAACCTAAAGATCCTTTAAGATAACGTAGAATATGAATCACAGTATTCTAATGACCAGTACGAGGTAAGCCCCATAGATTGACATAATATACTAACTACAAACAACATATCGGGGCATATCACAATAAGATCATTGAATTTATCAACTAACTTTTTGTATCTCTCTAGCTCATTTAAGCATCACCCTTAACCCTCATCAAGTGAGAGCTTAAAATTAAGTTCAATAGGTAATTACTTTTCTCTAGTCAAACCAATACCAAATAATAAGTCAAGAACATACTTCTGTTGGGTGAGATATATATCTTGCTTAGATCATGTGACTTCAATTTTAAGGAAAGATTTCAAATTACCTATGTTTTTACTCTAGGTAATTATTTAATTTCTTAATATCTTCATGGTCATCTTCTAAAATCACATTGTCATTGACATAGACTGCTAATACAACTTTCTTGCAATCATGTTGTTGATAAAATAATCAATAAGACCAAGTTCCATTAGACTAGCCTAAATCTACCAAATTAAGTGCATGGGGATTATTTGTGCCCATGAAAAGATTTCTTTAGGTGACGAACTAACCCTGCCTCCTCCTAAGTAACAAAGACTGATTGTTGGTCCATATACATTTCTTCTTCAAGATCACCATAGCGGAAAGCATTTTTAATAGCTAGCTAATTTATGAGTAGTAGAAAGTGAAATTTGAAGACATACCTAAGTGATCATAACTACTAGCAAAAAGGTACCCCATAATCAATTTCATAGATTCAAGTATAGCTTTTAGTAACTAGATGGGCCTTTAGTCAATCATAATAACATCAGGTAAAACTTTTATGGAAAATACTTATCAACATCCAACTATGGATTTTACCATCAAAAAGAGATATAAGATCCCATTTGTCATTATATTAACGGTCAACGCACTTGCAATATGTATGAAAAAAAAAATCCATATTGAAATATACATTACAATATAATTTATGTTATTAAGAGAAATAAAAATGAAATCACATAAAAACTTACTAAAAGACTGAGAATGAGCAAATAGCATTTAGCGTATAAGGTCATAATTATTTCATCATATTATACATAAAACTAATTACTTTAAAAAATAATGTATGTACATAAATGGTATAAGAAACGCAAAAAAAAAAAAAACAAAACAAAAACAAAAGCATGTCTATTCCTATTGTCTTGCCCTCAATTACATCAAATTTTGCATATAAAAGAATCTAACTAAGCAAACATAGTTACATGGTTGGGAAAAAAAAAAGGGGAATAAAAATGCAAACATGGTTACATATTTCATGAACTATATAGCATCTTTCTCGTGGTTATATAGGCTGACTTAAAATCCGCAACATATAACCTTAACTCAAGACTTTTAGAAAGGTATCTGAACAAAATAAAGAAAAAGTATTATCAATAACCAATCTTAAAACCAAAAGCAAATAGCTTACATACATTCTCACAACATACAAATGACATGAGATATGTCTAAAGAAATTAAGACTATGCAAGACAAACTTCAGTAAGAGAAATATTGGAAATTATTTGATTTGATGTCTTCTAACTATAAATAAAGAGAGTTTTACTTTCACTTGAAAATGACTGTTAATTCTTTTTAAATTCCAGGAAAATTAAGAGGGATCATCATACAAAAGAGAGAAAGTATTTAAGATTTTAACGATAAGTGTATCTGTTTATTGAAAATGGTAGCAATATAATATTATTCATGGAGAATGTCGATATCTAAAGGTATTATCATAAAGAAATAAATAACCATATCAAATGCTATATAAAACATGCACATAAAACTACATCATGAAAGAACACTTAAAGCCATCTATAAAAAATCATCAAAGAGGGAATTGGATTTCAATTGTCTAAAATTGCTTTATATCAACTAATATTGATATAGACCACAAATGATTGTTTGTAAGCTATTTGCTCGATTAATAAGTAAAATGATCGTTTAACCATTTGAAATTGCAGTAAATCATGACTTATTAATAAGTAAAAAACTTTTACTAACGAAACAAAGAGGTTCCCATCCAAGTATAATGTGTTCAATAAATAATTTGATAAAATATATCAAATGTCATTTTGGAAAATATGAAAAGGACTTAAAACTTGATGCACATGTTTATGATGAACAAATTCCATGCATGCAAAAATGCAACCAATAAAGATTTAATGAATTCTTAAAAGGAAAAATAATAAAAAAAAAAAAAGAATGAAGTGAAATGAAAAACTAATCTATGCTTATCGTAAAGAAGCTCTCAGTAAAGGCAAAATCTTATAAATGAACAGAAAAATTATTGGTAAATAAGATACTAAATAAAAGCCCTTAAAAAAGAAAAAATGAGATAAAATAAAAAGTACATACCAAAAAACTCTCAATAAAGTGAAATCCCCTAGTAAATTAACAAAAAAATATATATAGGTAAATAAAACACCTATTAAAAAGCCTTAAAAAAAAAAGATGAGATAAGTTGAAAATTGCACACCAAGAAACTCTCGATAAAGTTTCGATGAACTCTTAAGAGAGAGAGAGAGAATTGAAATAAAACACTAACCTTGAAGTTCTCATGTAAATTAATAGAAAAAAGATTGGCAAATAAGACACCTAATAAAAACCCTTAAAAAAATGAGATAGACTAAAAATTGTATATGAAAAAACTTTAAATAAAACAAAATCCTCCAATAAAAAAAAAAAAAAAGAAAAGATGTATAAATAAGGTACCTATTAAAATGCCCTAAAAAAATATGAGATAAATTAAAAATCATATACCAAGCAAAATTCTTTCATAAATTCTTTGTAAATAACATAATTTGATAAATATTGCTAATATTTAAAATTGCTAAACTGCTTTTTTTAATAAATTGGAAAGGTGATATTTGAAGGGTAGACATATACAAATTGAAATTTCAAATTTGGTTGGAAGTTTTAAGTGACTAATGAATAAGTATGAAATGAAATTTGCATGGATGTTATAAGTAAGTAAGTACTATTTTGATGTAAGATAATAAATACATATGAATTGAAAGTCACATGGTGCTATTTGGACATGGGAGTCATGAAATGAAATGATGTTAAGAACACTTTATGCTATTAATTTTCTTAAGACACCAAAAAGCAGCTATGGGTAGGTAGTTGGGCTTAAATTTTATAGATTTATATTTGTATAATATAATATTATATTATTATCAATATATGTGTTCCATTAAGGGTATATTGTATACATGAAGTGGTCCTCATGCTAGTTAGAGTTTTTTAAAAGTCTAATAAATGAGAAGATTAAGAATCTAGTTAGTAATAGTCAAATAAGTAAGGATGTAGAAGTGGTCCTTGTGCTAATTGGGTTTTTTTTTTTATGTTAAGTCTAATAAATAGGAAGACTAAGAGTATAATTAGTAATGGTCAAAGATATGCCTCATTAACTTTCTTGATAAATTATAATTGATATAAGAGGTTGGAGAAAACTAAATAGAAATCATATAGGGTAAGAAAGATGTAGACACTAAAAGCCCTTATTCATTTTACCAATATAAATATAGATAAATCAATATTAAAATATAATATACCAAAACAAAGGGGGGTTTAAGTAATCTAAATGATAAAGAGTAGTTAATTCTACTTGCACAGTGACAAGCCAACTAGGATAAGCTAAGTTTTGAAACATATTTGAAATAGATGAGTACATAATGTTGTAATAAAGGAAGCATAAGATGGAGTAGAAAAATAATTTGTAATAAGGGTTGATAGTTTAGTTGTGCTTAGATATACTACAGTTTTATGTAAATTGTGCTAAAATGTAAATGAGGATAGGCTTAAATATCATGCATCAACGTTTTTTTTCTTTTTATCTTTTAATTCAATTTTATTCAAATATTAAACTTTTGTTTAGGTCTATCATTCAAATATTAGACTTTTGTTTATATCTGTCCCTTATGGTAATTTACATCAATAGACATTCTTTTATTGATTACCTCATTAAACATATATTGTCTTCTTTCTACAGGTGTTAAGTGATCTTTAAGAGATAAGAATCTTACAAAGGAACCTTATTGTGTAATTATCCCTATTCCTTTCTTTTCTTTTCTTTTTTCTTTTTTTTTTTTTTTTGAATTCAAGAGCAAATCCAATCGCTATGGTATACCTATAAGTCTATTTATACTACATATTATCCTTAGCTTTTAATGAGCTTCAATTATTGATATAAACTTTAATCTTTATTTTAATTTGTTGAACCAAAGGTTCACTAATTAATTTTGATGAGAACAAAATAAAAGTGAATGATTAAACTAAGTTTTATTTAACAATATTGAGTTAATTAAATAAGATCAATTAATTTGCTTAATAATTAAATATATCAATTAAGTCTACAAGATATTTAATCTTTTGAGTATCGATCAAATGACCTTGAAGTTAGATTGCAAAATATATTTATTCGTTGTATGTTAAAAGTGATTTCAAGTGATACATGGCTTACCAGCATGACGGCTTAAGGAAGAAGTAAGCTGACTGTATAAAACCCTAGATAACAAAAAGAAAAGTTCTTTGATCTTGAAGAGCCAACATGCCAGCATTCGTGCTAGTAGTGCATTTGCTTACCAACATACTGATAAGAGTAAGGTACCGGCATACCGGTTAGCTTTTTTCAACTATTAGAGAATTTAATGTACTATAATGGGAAGAATTAAATAAGATGATATAAATGCTTAATAACCCGATCAAGGACGATAAAGAGCCGATCTTTTGTTGCAACATTCCAACTTTCTTTTGTACTTTTATTTTCTATTATTCTCATTGTCTCTTGTATTTTAATTTGCTAATATTTAGAGAAATTTGAAATATAGTACTCGTGAATTATTAGTTGCTAAGTATTGAAAGTTAAAACTACTACATCAATAATCCTTGAGGTTGAATGTTGTGTTGTAAGTTGAAATTGTGATTTATGTTAAGAGTTATGAGTTTAAAACTTGTGTAAAGTTTTCAATCGAAAGCATTATGTATCCATGGAGAATAAGCGACAGTTTAAACTTCACGTTATATCCGAACTTAATCTTCTCATCCAATGTTCACATTCATTACTATATTAGCATTATCTTGATTGTACTTATTATTGTATTTAATTGGTAATTTTGAAAAAAATTGTAATTTATTCTTAAAACTCAATTCACCCCTCAGTTTAGACTAGTGTTCTACATAATTTACTTTATTATTATATATATAGCATCGCTTGTGTAGATCCACTAGTATTTAAAAATGTGAAGAAATATCTAAGAAGATATAAAATAATATTTAGTTCAAAAATTCACTAAATCTTTTTTTTCCAGTAATGTAAAATTCACTCATGTTAAACAACAATGCTCCCTCCCCCAGGTATAATTTTTTACTACTACTGAAAAGTAGAGAAAATATAAGCAAAGTACAAAATGTTACTTTAGCAAATACCTTCATCAATTTGGTAGAATAATTTATGCACATTGAATTGGAATTATTTTGAACTTTCTCTTGTTTTTTTTTTTTTTTTTTTAACAAGTTATTCCACTCGCTCAATTTCGTATTCAAGCCTATAAGTTTGCCGCTAAATATATACGCTTTGAATATCGAAAGAGAGGTGTGAAGGCTTACAAAAGCTACTGGAAGACACAATTATAATTATCGTACATGTCATAATTACATATTGAATAAAACCAGCATATATCTGGTGTATTTTAATTAATATATTTATAATGCCTGAATCAATGTAAAAAGAACTTAATGATTTAGTCAGTTGGGAATGTAAGTTTGTACGAATTATTTTATAATTTTTAGGCACATATATTATGATTCCATCAATATGAATAATTTTACATATAATTATCTTTACATCTCTAACACGATTGCGTAAACCGCTAATATATATCAGTTACAATCACATAAAAGATATGAATCGTCACTTGCTTCAACCTAATTCTACATTGCATAATTCTTAATTATCGTTACCTTTTTAATGGACATTTTACATCATCTAATATATTTAAATATTTTCTACTTATAGAGCATTCCATAAAGAAAATTAGATGTTTTCACTAAAAATTTAAAAATATTGAAATATATTATATTAATACAACATGAGTTTAAGGATGAACAAGTATCCAACAAATAGGATAAAAACCTCTATCTGTATTTTATCCTATAACTTGTAAATTTTGATATTAAAACCATTCTCTATAAATTTATCAAAGCTAAAATCACCCTAAAACCTATAGTACACTATAAGACTTATGAATTTTTTGAGGATTTAATAGGAAAATTACAGCGATTATATTTACATATCAATATGATAGTTATTAATGTTTAAAATCATACATGCGTTTCAGACAATATCCGTTAAAGATATAGCAAATATGATGAGATCATTAAATATCTTCAAAATGCAACCGAAACCTAAACCATATTATAGAAAGCGTTTAGGACGAGGACAGTCGATTGAGTTTACGCAAACTTTTGTTGGATTCTATTTCGTTAGGGAAAGTGAGAGAAACGAGTAGATGAAGACATAAAGTTGACTTTTGAAAGTCTAGAATTTGACTTTTGTACTATTTCACCCGTTCTCTGTCGGGACAAACAGTTCCCTTGTCGGAAAAGTTTTTCTCATTTCGCGTCAACAACATTCTTAATAATTAAAACACACACTCTTCTTTCCTCACTCTCCCGCTCCACTCTATTCCGCTCCACTCTACAACTCAACACACTACTTCCGGCCAACGATGCCATTACCACCGCCATCAGTTCTCCTCCTTCTCTCTCTCCTCACCCTCCTCCTCCCCCTCCTCGTCCCCCTCTCTCTCTCCTCCCCAAATGACACCCACACCCTCACGCTCTTCCGGCTCCAAACCGACACCCATGCCGCCCTACTGTCCAACTGGACCGGCCCTTCCGCATGCTCCTCCTCGTGGGTCGGTGTCACCTGTTCCTCCGCCACCGGCCGCGTCATCTCCCTCTCTCTCCCTTCCTTCAACCTCCGTGGTCCAGGTCTCCCTACCCTCTCTCTCCTCCACCAACTCACTTCCCTTGATCTCCACTCCAACCGCCTCAACGGCTCCCTTTCTCCTCTTTCCAACCTCACGCAACTCCGCCTCCTTTACCTCTCTAACAACGACTTCTCCGGCCCCATCCCGCCGGAATTCTCATCCCTCCGTCGCCTCCTACGCCTCGACCTCTCCAACAACAACCTCCAGGGAAATATCCCCGAAGAGCTCACTAAGTCGAAAAGACTCTTGACACTTAGGCTGCAAGATAATGCTATTTCAGGGCTTGTTCCTGATTTTTCAGTGGCTCTTGTCAACTTAAGTGAGCTTAACTTGACTAACAATGAGCTCTCTGGTCCCTTGCCAGAGGGCATGTTAAGGAAGTTTGGTTATCAAAGCTTCTTGGGCAATGCCAGGCTCTGCGGGCCTGATCCGCTTCCCCGATGCTTGCCTCCGGGGAAGACCGAAAAGCCCATCATGGATCGGGCCAAGGAAACTAGTGGTAGTCGCAAGAAAGTAATGGGCTTAGGCCCTGGTGCTATTTTGGCAATTGTCCTCGTGAATTGTGTCACACTTGCCCTTATGGTGGCCTTCTTGGTTGCAAAATGCAAGGGGAGAGAGAGGGACCCAAGGGGGTCGAGTTTGAAAGGAAGTAGCGACGGTGGGAAACGGAGGAGTTCAAGTAGTTATGGGAGTGATCATAATAGGGTGTATGCTAGTGGAGGTGTGGAGAGTGATGGAACGACCGCGACTGATAAGAGTAAGCTTGTATTTTTTGAGAGGAGGAAGCAGTTTGAGCTCGAGGATCTGCTTAGAGCTTCAGCAGAAATGTTGGGGAAAGGGAGTTTGGGAAGTGTGTATAGAGCTGTGCTTGATGATGGTTACACAGTGGCCGTGAAGAGATTGAGAGATGCAAATCCTTGTGGTAGGAATGAATTTGAACAATACATGGATGTGATTGGAAAGCTCAAGCACCAAAACATAGTGAAGCTAAGGGCTTATTACTATGCAAAGGAGGAGAAGCTCTTGGTCTATGACTATCTTCCCAATGGGAGCTTGCATTCTTTGCTTCATGGTTGGTATTAGCGCAGTCACGGTTCACATATTTACTTGAATTCAATTCAAAGTATTTAGAGCTTCAGTTACACCTTCATCCGCTGCATTATAGCCTATTTATTTGTCCTGTCATCTTATATTCAAATGATATGTAACACTTTAATTGCCTGATCAGGAAATCGAGGTCCTGGAAGAATTCCCTTGGATTGGACTACAAGAATCAGCTTGGCACTGGGAGCAGCTCGAGGACTGGCTCAGATTCACGAGTACGGCACAGGAAATATACCCCATGGGAACGTTAAATCCTCAAACATACTCCTCGATAAAAATGGAGCTGCATGCGTTGCCGATTTTGGCCTCTCACTGCTACTAAATCCAGCCCATGTCATAGCAAGGTTAGGAGGATACCAAGCTCCAGAACAGGCAGAAAACAAGATGCTCTCTCAAAAAGCAGACATTTACAGTTTCGGTATCTTGTTGTTGGAACTCATTACCGGAAGAGCTCCATCACGATGCTCTTCGACACCTGATCCTTATTGGGAGGAAGAAGAGGAGGCCATGACTGTAGATCTTCCGACATTGTTACAGTCAATGATAAGCAAAGGCCAGAGAGAGGAAATTTATGATCAAGAACTAATGAGGTACAAGAACATCGAGGGGGAGCTTACATCGATGCTTGATTTGGGTCTGGCTTGTGTCGTTCCAGAACCTGACAAGAGACCTACGATGGCACAAGTGGTAAGAAAGATTCAGAGCATCAGATCAGATCAATCTCCACTAGGAAAAGAGTTTGATGAATCTCGTGATTCACTCTCGCATTCTGTGTCAACCACCGAAGACGAGATGGCAGGACATTGATCTCTTCTTCCTCTTTAGTGAGCAGACCATAATGCTTAGTTCTTTCCTTCATCGTAATCCGTCTCAATTCTCTTTGCCAAACACCTCATTGGCGTTCCTGTTTCTGATGTAATCTTCTATTAAATAATTGGTAGCGATTGCAGCATTCTATTCTCGCATTATCAATACCTGCCTCCTAGAACGTAAGAAAAATTAATCAACCATTATGCAACTTTTACAAGTACCCTAAAAGGCTTCCTACCAACAAATCAAACAACATTTCCACTACTACCAACAAAGAAGGTTGTTGCGTACATTGACCAGCCACAGCCAGGCAGAAAACAAATCTCATCAATGCAGGACAGACTTCATTGGGCCACAACGAGGTGCTAGAAAAACTTGAATATTAGAATAAACAGATCTGTAGCATTCACCATCAATTGTTGTGAAACTTTAGTAAATTAGGCCACTTCCCGGTAATGTGATTTCAGAATAAAGGATATCATGTCAAACAGCAACCATGTGCCATAGACACATATAGATCAATCTCAAATTAGATCATGATATAAAATGTGATGCATTTATGAACAATTACTCATATGCATCTCCGGATTTACATTGCGGCTGCAGGACTATGACATTTATCCTCTCATCACTCACACAATAACAGCCTTCCCTATGTTATTTATCCTCTCATCACTCATACAATAACAGCCTTACCCATGTTACATCGACTATTTACTCTGATCCTCCCTTATTGATGCTTTTAACAGGGAGAAGATACATACAATCAAAATACAGGAACACTTGCATGGAAGTGAGGAACACGAAATGTGATAAATTGCACATTCCGTGCCTTAAGTATGATGCAGTCACCAGGGAACAAAGGCAACAACTTAGTGGGGATTCTGCTTCGATTTCTTGTGAAAAATTACTGTAGCATCCTTTGCCAAAAGCCATGCTATATCAGCCTTTTTTTTGTGGGGGGGGGGGGGGGGGGGGGGTGTTATAAGTTGAGGAGTAACCCCAGCAGCTTAGATATGCAACCTTCCCCAAGAAATTTAGAAGCATCTCGGCACACAATATGGGATTACAAGACTATATTGTGCTTCACCCCAAAAAGTCCATAAATTAACTCATCCGGCCAGCTTGGTCAATTAGTGTACCCACTTGATGTCCACATAAAGCTCTTGAAATGTTTCCAGGCTCAAGAAGATTAAAAACCACAACTGAAAAAACAAGGAAGGTAATAACAGGCGGTCAGTGCAGCTCTAAACCATAACATGAGTTCATTGAATAAGCATATAAGCATCAGCAGCTGAAAGTGTAATCTCTAGCTGAAGATGGAGGTGGAGCCGGAAGTCATGAAAAGGCCAAATTAACAGATAAAACTTTGGTGGTAAATAATGTTTGCTCTCAAATGCCTGAATAAGTGAAACACTGACCAGGAATGCCATTTTCTTCACAGAATGTCAATGCCATCATGTCCATGGAGGTCAGACCTCTAGGGACCAACTCCCTAAAAGATATGTGCTCAAATATAACATTGTTGTCTTGAGAGTTGCAGTCATAAACACCATCAACATTGGTTCCTTTGAGAAGCACTTCAGCATGAACTGATAACACAGCATTGTACGTAAATGCAAATTTCAAGGAAACCATTATCATGCATCAAGAGAAGTTCTAAGAAAATAATTATCAACATGCACAGTGATTGTGTCTATGCATGTAATCTTAAGAGCATGCATCAACATGCGTATCTATAAGTGGTTCAACATAATCAGAGGAAAGAACAAATGCTGCAACAGAAATCATACTCTCTGAAGCTCTAAGTGCTGCAGCCGTGTCTGTGGAAAAAAGAGGATTCCCAGTCCCAGCACCAATTCCACCAAATATGACAACTCGCCCTTTTTCAAGATGTCGAATGGCACGCTGCCGACTATATGGTTCAGCAACCTCATGCATTAAAAATGCAGATTGCACACGAGACTGCACACCCATCTTCTCCAGTGCTGATTGTAGCAGCACAGCATTCATAACGGTTGCCATCATACTACAACAAATTTGTTAAGAAGAGAGATTGAGATGCAAGCACATGACCAGAAATCTCTAGTAAAACAACTACAAAATGAGAATAATATCAGAAAGTTCGATTAGGAAAATAAGGACGAAGGTACAAATAGCAAACAGCCTTTTGGACGGAATACATGACAAAAGATAGATACAGGAATAATCATCCATCAATGAAGGACCATTACAATTTCCACTCAGCACCAAAACCAAACAAATTACTCATCCCACAAAAAAAAAAAAGAAGAAGAAGAAGAAGAAGAAAAATAATCCACTTAAAGCTTACAGCTCAAAGAAATTCTCACCAACAAGAATTTTACTCTTCAGAAAACGATGTTAATCTAGGAATATGTTTGATTATCTGTTATAACATCGCTTGCAGACTTGCTTATTTAGGATAAAGGATGTAATATTGAGATCCTCCCCTGCTGTCTGAATTAATGTATTTGACTTGAACAAAGAGGACAAGCAGGCGATGATGACAATGTTGTCTCATCTCCGAGGCCATTTCTAAATGTGGACTTCCACCAGTATTAATTTTGTCAGATTTCATGATGTTGAATGATTACCAAAAAAAAAAAAAAAGAAAAAACAGAAATTATTGTCCAAGAAGCCAGCATGACATATAGCAAGAAGAGGAATCACATTACCTGATCTGATATGCTGTACATCGATCCAACCCTGTGGCAGTTACCCATGCATCACTGCAGAAGAAATTACTACCCCCAACAACAATGGCCACCTAAATAAAAAGAAACACTACAAAGATTACAAGCAAAATATGGCAGCCATAACATTGAAGTTGCAGAACACAATACAGTGGATCAAATACCTCCACCCCAAGACGGCATGCTATTGCAACTTCTCCGGCAATCAACATTGCCACCTGATAATTGAAAAATGAAAAATATATCATAAACTGAGGTACAAATTGACAGTTGTAACCTCAATAACAGTACCGATAGTGGTATTTCGTATATGTCTTTTCATCTTTTGCAACCGATTCTAAGAAGTCAAATGAACCTTTGGGTCAATATTGTTTGGACCAGAGCCAGCAAGAGCAGCACCACTAATCTTGAAGACAACTCTACGCCATCTATTAGTAGATACCGATTTGGATTTTACGTTGACTAGTTGATTTCCTTGTACAGGTGCTGACAATACATACCTAGCAAAAAAAATTGCAAAGCATGGATAAGATGACAGAAAGAATGCAAAGCAGAAAGAGGGCGAAGAGAGAACCAAAAAACTTTGAGAAAATACAAAAGTGTAAAGCAAACGTAATATCCCCAGAACCACACATATTAAAGCCACTGCAAGCCATATCACAAGGCAGCATCAGCTACCTAAATACTTCATGCAATAGTCTGCCAGATGAGGGTAACCTTTAGCACAACCATTTAAGTTGCACAGTTAAGTGCCATGTAGGTCACTAATTCAAGGCACACAAACAACCTCAAAATGCAAGGTTAAGTCTGCCTAAATACATGCCCTCCACCCCAACCCCTACCCCCCCAAGCCACCGCCACTCCTCCTCCTCTTATCCTCAGACTAATTGAGGTCTTTGAATAACCAACCCAAGGTCTTCAGATATCATTGTGGTAACAACAGAAGAAGTTTCACACACTATAATATCAGGATAAGTGCACCTCCATTCCTGCTGATGAAAAGTTTTCAGCCATTCCAAGGATGTCTAAAGGCAGTTCACTTTATGGGATGAACCAAATCCTAATGACTCTAGAACAAACAAAAACTCTCATATTGCACTCGATTCATCACAACAGAGAATCAACAAAGACATAGCCATCACAAGCATATCCACAGGGCGCAGTTCACTTTAAGGAGGAGCCAGAATACTGATGACTCTAGAACAAAGAAAAACTTTCACATTACACTTGTTTTATCACAACATAAAATTGATAAAGACATCACTTGGATGAAGAGAAAGAAATCACCACAAAAATGCTGAAAGTTAATTAAAAACTTAATCTAATACAAGCAAGGCCTTGCATCTCATTCAATAAAGCAACAGCATGAGTAATGTTGCAAGATGAGCAATGGAATTCAGCAAATCCACAATCTAGAGAGGCTGGGAGACAATTCAATTTGGGAATTTGCTGTCAATGAAAACTTAAGATTTCACATCAAAGCTATGACTACAAGGTTAGTTGCTTTTGCTACAAGGATTGGACACCCTAAGAATGTTGATTATTGAAGAAATATAAAAACCTAGTGGTCAAGGTGATATATAGTTTGAGCTCCATTATGCACAACTCAACAAATCAGATATCCAAACTATAAAGCAGTAGCTCTTATTGAGAGCTTGAAACCAAAACAGACAGAATTGAAATCCAACCCAAGATTGCACCTCAACCTTATATGCCTACAACCACATAATTTTTCCCTGCAAACTTGAGAAGAAACCAATTGATGCCCCAGAGCAGTAGCTTATCTATTAAAAGGTGCATGATTCCTCATTGAAATTCAGCTAAGCACTGCCTAACAAGTCCCATTGGTTACTAATATTAGTTTTGGCCAAATATGCAAATATCCAGCAATGTAAATACTAGTCTTGTCTGTTACCCCTTCCCCCAGTATTTGTAATAGTAGTCACCTCCACTCCCCAAACCCCCACCCCACCCCACCAAAACAGCAATCCCAAAAAAAAGAAAGAAAAAAAGAAACTTTATCCACCTGCACCTTGGTTTTGAACAAAATTGAAACTTAAGCCAGTGTACCATCGTATTTGTGCCATTCAATTTACATATTTTTCAACCATTAGCAATTGCACCAAATCACCAAGCTGTTAGTGAGACCCATATGACCGAGTGCTCCATTAAGAGGAAAAAGAAGTATAAAACACAAAGATGAAGTACCAGCATCCAACAAATTCTAGAGCACAATGGCGGAATTGCATGCAAAAGCAAACTGCATGGGCCAGTTGGACAATTTATAAAGCTTGAAGGGCTTTCTTGTGTTTTCTGCCTAATTTTTCATGGGAAGATGCATCTGTCATTATGCAAACGACATGATACTGCTACTAACAAAACCACACTACTTATTGCCAAAATAATTATATCCTCTTTATTTACCAAATAAAGGTCCAAGTTCGAGTGAACTGAGTATTCACAAATACTCAAGATCATATCATATAATAAATTCCATATCACTAAAATTATAAAACCATAATCCTTGCAGAAATTAAAATATGATCATTAATCATCAAAGAGCATACAAACAGTGAAATATCTCTTTTAGCTTCTAATGACTAACACTAACTACTACAAAAACATTATTCTTGTAGAATGTAAAATAAAGTCAGTATGTTCAATACAAGGCAAATAAATTGTGCATTACCTCTTCGATTGCCTCACGGAACTAGCAGGCGAGGCAACACTAACACCAACACCTAAACCTACACTGGCACCTACACCTACACCAACACCAACAACTTTATCCTCCTCGGGAGCTGCCACAGAAGCTGATTTCATCGGCAGTGAATTCCCTACAATCTCCTCCAACTTCTTGAACCAAGGCCAGTGGCTCGCGGATATACCTCCATTGTTCATCCTATGCCTCTCCAACTTATACCTCTTCTTCAAATTGTCCACCTTGTTCTTGCACTGCTCCACACTCTTTGTCTGCTTATCACACCGCTCGCTCACTGTTGCCGCCACCTCCTCCCAGTCTCTCCCTCTCAAATTCCCTCTGTTCAGCTGCGTGAACTTCTCCGTGTAAGCCTCCAGCAAGCATGCGATCGCTGCGTCGCTCCACTCCTCACGATCCTTCCTATACTCGCCCGTGGAGTTACCCACCACTCCTCCAGAGTTCTTCGTCTTTTTATAGCTGTATGGCGTTCCTCCATCGCTGAGCTCGTCATGATTCGCCCTCCTCTTCTCGCATCGCGCATCGGCGCGTGACTTCGTCGGATCGGAGCCTCCGGTGCTGAACGGATTGGAGTTCTCGTCGGCGGAGAAAGGATTTACGTCATGGAAGGCGGAGTCAGTGTAGTCTTCGCCGGAGTCGTGTACATCGGGTGCTGGGGCGAGCTTCTTAGGGCTGGGAGGGGACGGCTGCGGCGGAGCATGGATAGGAGTTGACTTGGGGGCGTAGCGCTGCGGCGGAGCGTAGGGAGGGTGGAGGTGGTGAGAGGAAGGGATGTGGTGGTGGTTAGGGTTAGGGGTAGGGTTAGGGTTAGTGTTAGAGTGTGGATGGTCGTCGTTCAAGAGAGAGAAATCGTCATCACAGGAGGCCATGGATGGAGGGACGTTAGTGTTAGGGTTAGGGTTAGACTAACTAGAGACGACGTTAGGGATGGAAATGCGACGGAGACTGTGACTGGAGAGGTGCTTTAACGGAATGGGTGGAAGGGCCGTCACAGACGATAACGGTGAAGTTGGGGAAAACAGGAAAATTAGGTCGGGGTAAAGGACACGAATTTGGCGTGACTTACCGACTTGGGAGCGGAGTTTGGGACTTCACAGGTGTTTTAACGGTCACGAGTCACGATCGTTACTAAACTCAGAAAGAGAAGTATTTATTCCTTATTTCTTTATTTTTTTTTTCCTCTGTTTTCCTTCTGTATATTGTATTAATATCATCCTTTTTCTTTTTTGTTTATATAAAAAGGTAGAGTATATTAATTGAATAAATTAAGAAACACTAATATTGAAGGCAATTCCAACAATTTGGTTTTACGCCTTATTATAGAGTTAGCTCGACATATTCAAAATAGATTGTAAAATCAAATTTCCAGTTATCGACCTTACTCAATTATCTCAAGTTTTAGAAAGGTCAAACTTAAGTTTAAAGCAAACCAAAAGTCTAAAGCTCGTGTTTCGTGAGGTTAAGGAGGCTTCAATCCTAATCATCCATTATAGAACATACCAAATGATCATTATTAATAACTCATATTTTTGTACCATTAAAAGTTAGTTTTGTGGATTTGAAAAGTTGTCGTAATTAGAAGAAAACTTGGCCACTTAAGTGGCCTTAACTCATTCATTAACTATCATTAGACAATTTAGAAATTATTTTTGTATTAATCATGATAAGTTTTGTTATTTAAAATATTCATGTCCAAATTTATAAGCTATAATTTCTCTAAAATCAATCCTTGTTAAATGTGTTGACTTAAGGCTTTTATTTAACATGCAGATGGATTCATCTTTAAAAGATCCATTAAACTTTACTTTACCAAAATTTTTATTTGAGTTTTTAAGTTAAGTGTCAAGACCTATATCATTTGTATTTATAGAAATTAATTTTATATCACCCTTTTCCTTTTGCATCTATACAAATTTTATAGATTTATTTATAATATTTTAAATTTTTAATTAACAAACAGATCTAAACAGGATATAAGACAAATTTATTAAATAAATCAGGTTACAAATTTATATTTTCATATATGATTAATAAAATAATCATTTTATCACATAATATTGTCTAGATATAAACTTGTTTAGATATAGATATGAGCCATAGTATAATAACACAATTTGTCGAACCCTAGCTACCATGTTTTCTACATCAAATCCAATTTTATACTCTTGAGGACAACAAAAAAAAAAAAAAACCAAACAATTTATCCTTCCATTTTGATGTTAAAAATCCTTATATTGGAGCTTCTTGAATTGAGTCTTTATTCTAATTGCATTATGATTTGTTTTCCTGTGTCATCTCCTTTTCTCTATATTCTTTTTTATCGCTGTAATATATTTTTCTTTTTCTCTCAAATGCATTTGTCTATGTTTACGTTTGTCATCTATTTGGAGGAGGTATTGATGTACTAAAAAGATAGTAAAAAAAGCCTATTATCGACTATTAAGTCGGTTAGGATGAATTAAAGAGTTTGTGTATGGTAGGTTTAAGACAATGCTATTGATGGTCCCAATCGATGGTCTTGTATAAGAATGCTAAGGTTATTAATAAGTGCCATCGAAGGTAAATTAGGGAAGGTAGCTTATGAAAAATATAGTGAAGGATAGATTTGATTTTGATATTTTGTTTCTTTATATTTCTTTATTTGATATTAACTTATTTTGATCTAGTAATAATATTTTAATAGAATATTTGGTTTTAAATTTTCGGTTTATATGCTTCATGGAATTTATGGCAAGCCTTGAGCCCTAAATAACGTTAAAATATGCATAAGCGAAAAATGTGCTGCAAGTGTTGTCAATTTTTGTTGGAAAATCATGTTAGCTAATAGAGTTAGTCTAGATACTACCTTTAGTAGTATATAGTTCAATTAGATCCTAAAATTGACAATAGAAAAATAGTAGTTATAAATCACAAAAAAAAAAAAAACCAAAAAGTTTAGATACTAAATTCATCTGGCAAATATGACAATAACTATTATCTTCTTCTCATATATGATTTACAACTTATATGGCTACTTTTATCTCCATCGATTATGTATTGCATGAATACGATTAATAATGACGCCTATAAAATAGAAAAGATTTCTCAAATTTATAAATCTACCTAAACCCTATATCGCTACTAGATTGATAAAACTATAATCTTCTAATTCAGATATCTATTCTTATTCTCATATATCATTTACTAGAGATAAGTAATAAATGCTAATTTACACTTATTTTCTAGTTAATTTCTATAGTGTTTGGTTAATTTTGTAAATTTTTCATAAAATTTGATGATTATTTAATTTATTATAACACCCTATCTTTTAAGCGTTTACTTAAAAATTTTTCTCAAACTTTTAATGCATAAAGACAGTTTGTTACACCATTTTAAGTTACAAATAAGGCAAAAACAATGTCTAACCTACTCTTTTACTTCGTAAAATGTTTATTATCAAATCACTTCTTATTAAACATAACTAACAATAGCAAAAGTTCTTATAAAAGTGAGTCGTATTCAAAGTATCATGGTTATATACTTCTATACAATATGGAAATCTTTTACAAGTATACGCATTTAACTACAACTATTGTACTAAATCTTTTGTAAGGCAGCATCAATATCTTTCCTATGGAACTACCTTTATGTACTCAAATCATATCTTGAAGCCAACAACTTCTTCCAAGAGAACATCTTCAACTACTAATACTCTGAAGTCTCCTTGCCTCTATAGTACAACTTTTTGTTTAACTCATCCTTAAGCTGAAGATAAAATAACTTATCTCCTTAACTACTGTGAGTTAAGCGAAAGTAGATAAACATGCAATAATAATCATAGCTAATACTATAAGTATATCAATAATTAGTTAGTCTAAGTATAATATCTCATCACTTCTCGATCAAACAGTTAATGCACACATGGTATGTCATACTAATGCGCATAACATGCATTGGTATCAATATCCCAACTTAACCTAGCAACTTATCTAGTTAGTTGACATACCTAGGCATTTAGATAAGAAGTCCACAAACTAAGTGGCAACAAAGAGCTATTTGGGAGTAAAACCCCCAAAATCGAGCCGAATGTAAACCATATATAGTGGTTTAGAGATACAATTCTATATACTCAAAAACCCGGTTTTATAAATCAAATGGTTTACTTGGTAAATCCATCTTTCAAATGTAAAATCATTTGCTTATTAAAACCCAACTCTACTTTCAATATTAACTTAAGGTAGCAAAATCTCAATTTTACAAAAACTTAACCCCTTAGGTCCTTTTTCATATGATGTTATACTATGTCATGCCATGAATGCATCAAACCGCACACCAAGTAATACTCAACAAATCTAAGTAAGCTTACTCCTTATTTATTGGCTCAACCTTTACTTTGTTTCATTTACATTTCTAAGACCTTAATATTAAGTTCACTTAGGTGAATACCTTAAGAGATAGGGTTAGCCCCTAAATTCTTTTCCAAGTTAGTACAAATCCCAACAAAGGTCACATAAGCACTTATCAACACAATAACAACAGCCAAGTCTAGTATCAAAACATCACTCAGTCGATAATAGTTACAAAGGGAAACATAACTCACAAAAGCATCATATCAAAGTCACAATCAAGCTCAATCAAGTTAAACATCACAAAGCATGCAAAGTTAGGAGTAGACATAAGTTTACTCAAGATACATAAATATCCACTTACTTGGTCAATAGTACATTTCCAAACTTATTCGTTAACGCAAGCTTCTTCCTTCACAATTTTAACTAACAAGATTAAATATTACTAAGGTTAATTACATACCACATATGAATATATTTTAGCTTGATATTAGTTTGTTGGCTTTTAGTTTACTCCTAAATGGTTTCTAACTTAGTCTTTGCATTCACTCCTGACTTAGCTTCCAAAATAGCTTCTAAATTACTTTTTGATTCAGCCTAACTTCAGCATTCTTAATTACATACTAGTTAACTTATATCTTCGGTTTATCAACTAAAATCTCCCATTTTACGCCTAGCTTAATCATCTAAGTTTAACTTACATAAAACACTTAAGCGTAGCAACTTCTGATTATAGTCCTGATCTAGCCTCTGATTCGTCTAGAATGCCATGTTTACTTATACTATTCTTACTCTTCACTAAACCTAACTAACACCGGTAAAGTGTTATTCAAGTATCACAATATTCAAAACTCCTCCATGACACAATGTCTATTATACCAATTTACCCCATATTTTCATGTTTGACAAAATATGTACAAATAGTAAGAAAATATATCATAATTAGTGTTTATGCTCTATTAAAACCATGAGAAGTATATTATACTCAAAAAATAATAGTGGTCATATGCTAGTCATTAAAACACTAAAATAGTATATTATACAAGATATTCCATATTATTTATTTTAGCTTTATTTTATCAATAAATAGCTAAAATAGGATGATAGTTATACTTTTCACCAAAATCAAAGTATAACATATATATTGATATTACTAAGCTCTAGAAATTGTATCGAGTGGGTTTTGAACACAAAATAGTTAAAATCCCTTCAATCACTATATTTTGGAAAACCGCCAACTAATACCAAATAAATTACAATAAATTGTAGACATAATATTTTTCAAAAATTATTATTACTACAATTTAGTATATATTATAGAGTGTTACACAATATTTTTCAACCTAAAACAATGTCATTTAATATTTTGAAAAATTCAATCAAAATTCGTTAGAACATGGCATATTCTTAAGCAAGTACCATAGATCAATGTTATTTCAAAAAAATAAATTCATAACCTAGGGAAACCAATTTTCACAATTTTTTAAAATGATTTAATATTTTTAGAAAATAAAATAAAATCAGATGCAAAATTTCAACTCATCGACACATGATCGTCTGGCTACAATCCAACCACCTAAGTATGTTGACCTGACTTCTTTCACCTCCAAATGCTTATGTCCAAAGCCTTGCAACATCAAGTCATCATTTGGTGTAGAAACCTATTTTCCCTATTTTTTCCTAAATTTATATATTGATTTTCTCAAGAGGTTTTTCAAATGTTTAAATGACTAAAATGATCTAAAATGAACCCTTACACTCCTTAAATAAAGGTCAAGTCAGTTAGGAGTGAGAATGTGCAACCTAAGTGTCATTTTGGTATTTTATTTTAGTATTGTGTTGGCAATTTGGCTTTACTTGCTTTTGTCAACTCACATATTGGACTTCCTACTAAGTTTGGGGAGTGCTACGCCTTTTTTCAGAGAATTCAAATGTGTTTATCATTTTTCTATAATTTTTTATAGATGATTACATTTTCCAACTAATTAATTGGTATTTTGATAATATAATTACATATTAAGTATATAATGTGTATACTACATGTCTATATGATTACATTATATGCTATTTTACTCTTAAATATTATTTTTATAACTCAAATAATTTATCTCCAAAGACAAGTTACATTTTAGGGCTCATTCATCAAATTTTTGATAATTACTAAATGTACTGGGTAAAAATAAGTTTTATTGAAATTAAGTTTTATATAAGATTTACTTTAAGAAATTGATCTTATTAAGACTCTTCTTCTAATTTTTGTAACCTCATATTAAAATTTAACTTAATTTGAACAATGTTTCCCAAAAGGTCTAAATCGTACTGAATACCCTAATTCGCATTGGTATCAAGCCATTAGGGTCTGGTCACATGTTTAAACTCATTCCTTAAGCTTCCCTTAATAAGTTTATTTTGTTATTTCTCCTAACTATATCCTTTAGGTTTCACGTATAATAAAAGTAACCTATTATCCTAAGTTTATGATAAGTCGAAAACTAGGGCTTTACATTTACATTGTGATTTTATGTTTTTGAAAGATACTTTAGACCCAAATGAATGAATTCAGACAAATTTAGCTTAATTTGGAGTTCAAATGAAGAAGTTATAAGTTGATTAGAAAAGTACATGAGCAAATGCAAAGCCATGTACTTGTCTATGTTCCCCAAATGTTAATACTAGTCGAAAATTGATGCACAAAAAGGTGCATGGTTAGAAATGTGGCTATGTTCTTAGCCATATGCTTCCAGAAGTCAATATATGCTACAAATCAATTAGAGAAATACATGAGGGACATACACAAGCATGTTCTAAACTATGTTCTCAACAAAGTCTTACAAATTTTCCACTTTATAAATAGAATTGAAGAACTAAGCTTGTATGGAGGATAAGGGACTTTCAAAAAAGACTTGTTAAGGTCTTAAGGCTCTAACAAGCAAGAAGAGAGAGACTTTCAAGAAGTTTTCTTTTTTTCCTTGTCAGTTTATTTTGAATTAGTCGTTATAAGATTTTTTATGAACTCTAGGAAGACTATGTAATTGAATCTCCTTAGTTTTATTGAATTATCATTTCTTTTTATCTAATTATGTGTTCTTATTTGCTTTCGATTGATATTATCAACATATTGATTCAAAATTATTTGATTTTGTATATAGAGATCGAGAAATCCTATATGTGTATAGATTTGTATAGTTAGGAGTTGCATGCAATCTTGTTAATAAAACAATGTAAATCTTTTAGATCAGGATAAAACCTATTAGTGGAATTTAAAGAGCAATAATGCGATCACATGGGTTTTAATTAGAAATGGATTGTAATCAATCAACCTAAGGTTATTATTTAATTGTCTCAAGAGAGATATTAACTTAATTAAGGAATTCTCATAATTTAAGAATACAATAAGTTACATAATTATTCTTAGGGGGTCTAAGGAATTTTGCATACATGAGTATTTTTAATTGTTGTTATGTTTGTTTTCTTTTATGTTTAAGTAATTCTACTCTGGTTTAAGGTTTTATATATTTTTGTTTTAATTCATCACTTTAATTTTATTGGTTAGATAATAAGTGAGGGGTGAAACTTATAATCCCTATGAGTTTAACCTAATTCTTACCAAGATATATTGTATGTGTTCAACCTAATTCTTACTAGTATTATGTTGCATACGTGTCCTTGCACACTTACTTGAAAAATGCGCTTTAGTTTAGTAAAGTAGTCGTCTAACATATTTGAATCAATAGGTCTCAAATCTGTAAGATCTTAGGTCAACTTTGCTAAGTCACATTATTAAGGAATTTTCAAATCGTCACTAACTCATTTACAGGGCTTACTCAAACATTGGTAGATAGCACCAGTTTTTAATAGAAAAGATTCATAATTTTGTTATGGAAGGCCAATTTCATTTTATAGAAAAATGAGATTTAAAGATTATCAAATTATATCTTGATTTATTATTTATTTACTTTTAATTTCTAAGTTTATAGGTAAGATGAAAATGTGTGAATGTTACAAGTGTTAAAGTATAGACTATTGGTGTGCACTTAGTGCCTAAACACAAGATAGAGGGTTTAAGAGATTAATCATATGCAGGTATATTTGTTATATTATATGCATTTCTTGTTAGCGCTAATTTACAACAAAATTCCATGAGATTTACATATAAGGTTAGTGCTTGGGTATAGTTGGAGTCATCATAGGCCTGATCTAAGTACCATAGGAGAGTACCGATTTATATTGAAAAATGAGCCTACTTCATGTGTGGGTTACTTTATGTTGAAATGGTCTAAACCAATTTAACTTTATGACTCATCACATTATAAGGTCACCTCCTTTCCTATTTACAATCAATGTGGGACTTTTTTCTTTTATCATCTTCAACACTCTCCCTCAAAGTCCAACTAACCTAACCCATACACCTGGGCTTATGTACTTTGAGTCTTAGAGGGCTCAAGTCTCTTTTCCTTTCCTTTACCTAGGCTTGTACTCTTGAATCTCAAAGGCAACAGGTCCAATCTTTTTGCTTAGGTCTTCCTCACTTACTTTCTCTTAATTTGTGCTCTTGGGTTCAAATCTTAGGATATAGAACTTCACATATCATCTTTCGATCTAGCATTTAGATTTGTGTTCTTTCGCTAACTTATTCCACCAAGATATGGGGCTTCCATTCTTTAGCTTTCATTTTGCTTCCATTCTTTCATTTTCTTGGACCTTAGTTTTTTATCATGCGTCATTAGGCCATGCTCTAATACCACTTGTTGGAGTAATGAAGGGCCTAATCTAGATGCCATAGGAAAGTATTAGTTTACATCGAAAAATAAGCCTACTTTATGTGTAGGTTACTTTACATTAAAGTAACCCAAGCTAATTTAACTTTACAGCTCATCACATTATAAAGCCATCTACTTTCCAATTTATAACCAGTATGGGAATCAAAGATTTAACCTATGGCCTTTGAGATTCAAGAGTACAAGCCTAGGTAAAGAAATGGCAAAAGATACTTGAGGCCTCTAAGACTCAAAGAACACAAGCCGAAGCGTATGAAGGTAAGTTGCAACTAAGGTAGGCTAGTTAGAGTTGATAGTCAAAATGATTAGAATGGATAAAATAGTAGTGATGATTAGAATGTTAAGGAATTTCTAAAATGATGATAATGGGCGGAATGATAGTAGTGATCAGAATGTTAAGAAGTTGGACACGTCCATAGCGTTATGAAAAGAGAAAAAAAAATTGTGTTAGGTATCTTAGATATCTTATTCTTGCTTATATAACATAACTAAGTTATCACCTAATTTCAAAGCTTTTATGTCAAAGATCGACAAAGAAACTATTCCTAAAAATATTAAAGAAGTAATGGGCGACAAAAGATGGAAGAAGGCTACGTTAGAAGAAATGCAAGCATTACAAAAATAACACTTAAGAGATTTGATTTATTATCAATACTTGTAGTTTCTACAAGTGTACTTAGTTATTCATGAAAGTACATTGATATTTTACTAATCTCATAAAGGTTTATGAGCAAATTCTATCATCTTAGACTTTTTTATGTACTTAAGTGACATAATCTCAATGTCCTTCCATGTGCATTTATACATCTTGTTTCCTTATTATCGTACTCTTTAACCTCCTAATTAATTTCCAAGTATTAATGTGTTGAAAAATATATAGTTCTTCCTAACTTGATAGTTACCTGTCATAAGCCCTAAACACTCTTGGTTGTGAGAATTTAAAGGAATTCTTGTTTGAATTCTTTAATCTTGATCTAGATTAGATGTCATTTAACCTCTATAATTGGTTCAATCATTTGAGTAGGTAAGGTATGCATGCAAGTAGTGTGTGACTTAGTCATTCTTGAAGATGGCCTCAGAGTGTGATATGTGCATTAAGTGGTAGCCAATTGCTTAAAGGGTGGTAGTGTTGTGGTGAAGCTATCGTAGGGCTCTAGGTTAGTGGTGCATTTAATTCTAAGCTTGTAGAGTCTATAACTACTAATCTAAGTAATTAAAGCAATATTCAGAACACTAACTAACCTCTTCTCATAAGTTTATACAATTGATCATTATGATATTAATATTACATAATACAAATGTAGCATGCTATTTTGATATGTTTGGCAATTTCATACTATTACATAGATCCTTTAATGAGTTTTTAGCCATAAAAATTTAAACAATGGAAAAACTTTAAAGCCCATTTTTCTACATTACCTGAAAATCCAAAAGGGTTAATATTGCATTTGGTACTGAAACTTGCTCTAAATATGCAATTTGCTACTTAAACTTTGAAATATTCAATTTACTACTTAATTGAAGTTTCTCTTGTCATTTATAGTACTTAACCCAACTCCGTTAAATACCATTTGCTGACATAGACTCATGGATGAACAATGAACTGACATGTGGCATTTGATATATATAGAGAAATAATTTTTGGAAAAATGTATTACATTCCAAGATAACATATATGCATATCCTTCAACTTGTGTCTACGGTATATAGTTTCTTAATAATGACACAAAAGATATTTTATTATATAAAAGGCAAAGACTAGCAATCTAACCAAGTGGGATAAGTTATAGTAGCCATGTCACATATTGCAATTTATATGCATGAGAAGCCAACTTCAACTTAATTTTTCATACTCCATTTTACTTTCAATTTTCATAAAATCATTATATCTTAAATCTATTATGTAAGTATACTTAGATTATGCAAAAAAATTTCAAAAGAACACATTCAAAACTTGCTTAAAACCTAATCAAAATGAGCCTTTCAACTATTTAAAAAAAATTGCAGCATCTATATGTATATTTGACCACAACTATATTCAAGTTTTAAATGTGTTTAAACAAGTTCTTAGAGAAATCTTTGAATGATCTAAAAGTACACATGGAATAGAATGTATTTCAAGTAAATTTGATTAGAGAAGATACATTAAAATGAAAAAAAGTCAAATATACAAGTTAGGAAAAACATACATATAGCTACCGTAATTTTCTTAAAAATCAACCTAGTAATCCTAATTTGATCTACTATTCGCAACCTATTTTAGAAGGGTATTGAAGAAATTTTTGTGTGATATGAAAGATCTCATTAAATAAATTGAATATTGAGAGTTTGTTTTTTTATTTTTGAAGTGAAATAAAATAAAATAAAAAAGTGGAACAAAGTTGCATAAATAATCATAAAGTAGCAGTTAGTTAAGCCCCTTGTTTACAAGTCTTACATTGCTAACCCACAAAAAACTTCCCCTTATATATTAAACTTAGGTTGATAGTAAATTGAGTTCAAATATATGGAGAAAACCATAGTATGTGCAGCCATTAAGGCTTGCATCTAAGGTTAACCCTAGTCAACTTTTTAGTACACATCAACACACTAGTAAAGTGTCATGCCTTTACACTATTGCCACATGTCAGTTGATGTCATGTTAGCAAGTCCCATGCCACGTGGCGATCAATGCCTCCACTACCTGTCACTTGATGCCACTTCAACAAACGGACACTAACTCTATTAAGTTAAGTAATATAAATGTCCATGAAAACTTCAGTTAAGTATAATTGATATTTTCAATCTTCAGGTACTAAATTACATATTTAAGTGAAGTTCGGGTACCAAATATAACATTATCCTACTCTAAAATAAAAGATTGTCTTGCGAACTATAAAGTTAGATAAGACGAAGAAATTTAAACATAATTTTTGTCATTTTTAATCTCGATACCCTAGAGCATGGCTTAGTCTTGTTGCTTCCAAACAATGGATCAAAATAACTAAAGAAGCCATCTTTATAGTTGGAAAGATAGTTGATTTCTTCCTTCATCTTGTATATTAGTATCTAATTATTTGCAAAGGCTCATGCTTCTATGTTCACTAACATAAGATTTGACCAATGATCTTTTAAAATAGTCTTCCAATGCTAAATGTCCACTCAATCACAACCATAGATATTAAAGTTATTTTTACCAAACAATGTAAGAAAAGATAACATATTAGCCTATATCCTCATATTTCCTAATAAAAAACATCAAAGTCTTGTCCTCGCAATCTATCACTAAAAAAATGTGAAAGGGAGACAATTCCTTTCAGAAGACAACAATTCTAATAGATTTATATATAGGGAGTGGAGACGAGATGATTTTTGCACCTATTAAGTTTGTGAATGAATGTATAAAATAAAGCAAAGAAATGGAAATAGTTCATTTTCCTTCTAGGCATATAAAAATATACAATCCTAAAAGGGATTGTTCTTAAAGGGAATTGTGATATCACATAGTTCTCTTTATTGTTGTCTTTGATTAAATGGGAATGACATTTGACCTAACAAGCAATTATAACCATACATCCTTTTTCTTTTCAAATTAGAGAAATCTTTAAACAAAGGGTAATTTTGGTGTTTTATAAAAATATCACAATTTTCTATCACTATCATAATTTCAGCATAACATTTTTTACTACTTCCTAACACTTACTTTTTATTCTCTTTCTTTATCATTTATCCTTAGGAAAAAGTACATTGAAAATCCAAATACTAAATATGGTTCAAGATTGGAAGTTATGATTCTCATTAAAGTCTTGAACCAAAATCTTATCTACATTGTTTTAAGTTGATTCATAAAACCATTTATTCCACCTTAACTTTTTTATATTAAAATTTTAATAAAAACATGGATAATTGTCATAAGTAGTCTTCTCATATGCTAAGAGTGGATTAAACCAACCATTTACTAAGGTAGATAGCTACCACTTTCTTTTGAGAGATTGACCACATCCCTTTCAAGGGTATTTTTATTTACCTTCTCCGAAGATAAGAGGTACTCCCTCTTTTATAGAGCTTATATTTTGCCTTTTTTTCTATTTATTAAGTATAATGTTTTTTGGAATTTCATCACACCACATCATATACCATGTGGCATAAAAATATTGGAATATATTACCTTGTCCAATTAGGATTTGATATCATGATATTTTAAAATTCTAAAACTTGATTGCCAAAATTTAAATTATTAAAACTTTGAAGATATTAGAACTTTAATGTTCATGCATATATATGTTCTTTTCCTATATGCTTATCTTTTATTCATAAATAAACTTATAGTCATTTAACTAACCAATGGATAGAAAATGGAGGGAAAGAAAGTTTAAATGTCCTTTCTAAGTGAAGAAAAGAAAATATAAGAAATATGGAGATATTAATTTTCTCTTAGCCCATAAATTCAAGCAACTTTAAATTTAAAAAATGACTAGATTTCCATTTTTTCTAAATTAAAATAAAGAATGATAACAGCTTAAAAAACTATTTATAAAGGGTATATTTGATATTCCAAACCATATGTCAAATTTATTTGCTACCCATTGTCACCCAATCCAATCATAAAAGAGAAAATACTACTTTTTTTTCTTCAATCTCTACATCTTCCATATCTAACAAATGACCCACATCCTTTTATCATCACATTAGTCCTCAATTAACCAAGATATTGTTTACAACTTCATAACCTCACAACTACTTCAAAGGCCTCTTGTTCCTAGAATGTGGGAATAATCTAATATAATCTTTAGTTTTTAGATTTTGTTTCTGTTTATAAATACGATCCTCAACTCATCCATTGAGTCTTCAAAATTAGTCGTTCACAAATCATATAATTTAAGGATTTCATCAATTGATAATAGTCTAATTGTAACTAAATCTTCTTTTAAGATCAAGACCTTATGTTAATTGTCCAAATAGGCTGGTAAGATTCAAGGACTTCGACCTCTGAGTAAGAGGAAAGGCCATACCACATGGCTATCACATTATGACAACGTAAAGAAGTTGTTCTTGATTTGTTTTCTAGGCACTTGCAACTTGTTAATGGAAAAATATTGTCACCTTCCTCTAAACACGAGCCTTCATCCATTTGAGACCTAGCTCAGTTTCAATCCATGTACTTTACATCTTTTGCTAGTTCGTACTAGGCAAGACCTCTTCTATGGCTAAAAGGGAAAGTATTTTCTCTCCTCCTCCTCCTTCTTTTAATAAAACAATTTTGGCATTCATTTTTATGTCTAAGAGAAACTATAACAAACATTACTTCAAAGTTTAAGTAGAATGTACGGTCATGCTTGGCCTTAATGATTATTATATCTATAGTATGCACACTCAAAAGTAGAAAAAAATAGCTATAACCAGTATATATTTTGTAATTATATACACCATATTACTTAGGTCGATTCACTTGTATGAACTAAACCGTGGACCAACTTATCAAAGCCAAGTCAATTAAGTTAAAAAAGTTAAAATTTTGGTTCAATTGATTTTTTCCTATTACTAGTTAGGCATATACTACAATGATGTTTTTATAATTTTCAATATATTGATTACAGAAAAGATGAATAAACTAAAATTTACAATGCTTCCACATAACCTTTTAACAGATCATGTAAGATTCACTAACAAAATTGTCTGGGTATAATTCTTCCAAAAAATAAAAATAATTTACATTAATTTGACCTCAATGACTATAAATTACTTTTCTTTTCTTTTTACTTTTAAGGTAGATGGGTTGCATAACTACCTATAGCGGTGAATTTTGACCCATAACAATTTTTCGGTACAATAACCATTTGAAGCTCATATTGTTTCCCGCCCACCCAAAACCCCATATTTTATATCTCTAAATTATTTAATGTAACTTAATGTATTTAATCATAATAATTTTTTTATTATTGTAAAATTAATTAAGAGTTGATACATGTTAACTCTTAATGAAATTTTTAACTAAGCTATTATAATGATTCAAATAAATAACTTCTAAGATATTAAGAACCTAATAGAGGAAAAAAAGGTTAAAAACTTAAATAGAATAACTGTTAAATATTAAAGATTAATTTTTTTTTCTTTTTACTTTTTATCTATATAATATAGACGACCTTCACTTTGTATAAATAATTGAATTCTACTTGTAATTGATATCGAAAATGCTACATATTTTATTCATTTGGTAAGGTCATTAGGTTTATGTTGTCCAATTTTGAATAATCTATCGATAAGCTTTGTTGATAGATTATTTTACACATGAGTCTCCAAACTCAGGCCGACCTTCTCAAAGCATGAGCTTAACCCAAAGGCCCTTGGTTGACCTAACCAATAACTAGGCTCTAGTAGCATATCTAGTCATACAATCACACTATTAAGCTATAAGCATAATGTGTTAGATTATTTGATTACATAGAATAGTATTAATCAATTATTTAGAACATATCTTTTTTAAATTATTAATAAATTAATTATGAAATTATTATTTGATTATTGCACTTGACTAATTTAAACATTGTAATTAGGTTTTTAATGTAAATATTCCTGATGAGTAGAGCTACTCACTTTGTTGCCTAATGAGATGTCATGCGTTTATTTGACAAGAATATAAAAACTGCTCTTTCATTAAACAATTTTAAGTTTTAACCTAACCCTATCCTATTAGGAAGAGAATAATCTTATCTCACACTATTTACAATTCTATATAAAAAAATACTATTATAAGATGGATCTCTCTATAGTTACAAATACACAAATCGTACTCTTACTTTATGATGAACATGCTATAATCCCATATCTACATTAAATCTTGATCTAAATTTATTTATATATATGTTATAATTTTCCAACACAATAGACAACCTTCTTAAAGTATGGTTCGAGCCTTAAATAGTATGGTCAACCTTATCAAAAGACTTATGTTGATTTCCTATCACCTTTCAATACTTGGACTCTGACCAATTTGCCTACGAGTGTGCAAGTCTAATCCACTAAACATGAGAAGATGAGATGGAACGACTTAACCAGATTAGGAAACTCCATAGCTAGCATGTAATAAGATCGAGATCTTCTTCAATGAATCTAGAATGTATCTTAGAGATACTACATGTGAATCTTAAAGATATGGTGCACCTTCCTATTATATGTCACTGATCACTCCCAAAAATACTAAGGTAATTCCATAGGTAAAAGAACCAAAACCATCATTCTTACTTACATAACTCTTGGTCCTTACATTCTCTTTAGGTGACTTATTGGAGTGGTCACATTGGAACCTCTTCTAACGGCCCCCTTAGTTTATGTTTGTTCAACTTCTCTACCCATAATGTTCCTTAACAAAAGTCAATATCAGCAAGCTTTTAGTGCATTTACTTAAAAAAAAAAAGGCATATGATTTTATCTTAACACTTTATCACTTTTATTATGGTCCTAAATTCAATAACTCAAAAAAAAAAGAAAAATCAAGTCAGATGTTGTATTTTTCTAGCAAGTCTAGGGTCGTGTTGTTTCCTTTTTTTTTCCAATTTTTTTTTACTTATATATTTGTCAAAACTAAAAATAAGATATAAAAAAAATCAATATTCTTACAAACTTTAACATGTAATATCTCCACTTAAAAATGGACTTATTTACTGTTACTTTATTTAGCTAGAAAAAAAAAACAATTAAAGTTTTTTTAATGAATAAAATATATTTCTTAAAGTATCTTTTTTTTTTCTAAAATATATGAACTTTCATTTTCCAACCTTGATTTTCCAATTACTATCTTCACTTTAATCATGATAAAATAAAATAAAAAGAAAAAAAAATCCTATATAGTGAGTTTGAAATAGAAACAGTAATACACATAAAAATGTTCTCCAAACATGAAATTTTAAGTAGGTACAAATTAGACAAAACCAAATATAGCATTGTACATTAAAAAAAGAAAAGAAAATTCCTAAAAGGAAAGATAGAGGGAGGGAAGATGAAAAAGAAAAGCAATAAGCATCACATGGCTTTTTATGTTGGCATCACCATCACCACTCACTTGCACACATTGTCCTTTCCATTCTCGCGTGCCCTTCCGCCTCCACCATCACTCTCCAACACAAAGTAAAATCAATGCCCACCCTCCAATAAAATATATTCTCTTTGTGACACAGCATGACAAAGGATGTAATGTCATTCGTCGCTACTTAAGTCTGTTACCTAAACAATCCTTATGAATTTCCCATCCCCGACTTCCGGAATATGTGCTATTATTTATTGCTTGTATAATTTCCTAACAGAAATGATAAACATCACGAGCCAATGTTACGAATAATGACACGAACAGATCCTACAATGTCAAGTGGAAAGCATGAATAGTGTATGTATGTACTTGAACATTGTTGATATAACTTTTTTTAACTCCCCGTGTCATTGTTCGCAACATACTTTCGTGATGCAAATCATTTCTCATTTCCTAATATTATATGCGTGACCGACATGTGAACCCTTAATAAAACCCAATATCATACATATCTTACTCGAGTACTCTTGAATTATGAAAAAAATTAATAGGCTCTCTTACTCTTAAACCCTAACTCAAGAAGTTTTATGGGGTGCTATTTGCTATAGTTTAGAAATTTTGCATAATGTTTGCTTGATCCAGAGTTTTAATTGAGATAATACGTAAGCACTACGTACTATTGTCAACGAAGAACTAATGCATGTTTAATTGAGAACAACATAGATCATACATCTGTAAATGGATAAAACATAAGTCAACACATGAACATGCATTTCACATTTTTGCAACTTTTGTAATAATACTTTAGGCATAATGTCAAAATTATCACTCTAGCTTTCGTGTTTTTGCAATTATATACACGAAACTTAAATATTATATTTTACCTATCAAATATAATGACTGAAGTTTAAAATTTTCAAATATTATATTAAATTAAATTTTTTCTTATTGAATTTATTACCCCTATCTTTAAAAAAGGACCTGACAAACAATTATTAATTATAGTATATAAGTGTAGATAGGAAAGCAATTTAATAAATAAAAGTTTAATGGGATGTAATATATAATACTAACATGAAACTTAGTATATTAATTCAAATAAAACTGAAATGTTCACATGATGATTTTAACATTATCCAAATATTTCACAAAAAATTCTGTTTTTTGCATTTAAGTTCATAGAATGGCATTATATAATAAGAGGAAATAAAAATGGAAACTTTATCCAATTAATTACTTTATCAGTTACCGCCAAGCCCTTTTGTTTTACTGATGTTCAATTCGATCCAAATTGTAAAATGTTTCTAATGAGAAAATGGTAATATTTTACGGATGGTAGTGAACGAAAATGTTCATGGCTTTTTCGACAGCACCGCCCTCTTAGTGAAAGAACCGGCATCATGCACCCATATATTTATATTTTTATAATATAACAAATTATTACAATTGTTTTAATAATATTAATACGTTACGTGAATTAATAAATGGCATTCATGAATTAATAGAATTTTGATATATAAAAATATAATTAATACTTTTTTAAAAAATATATTCTTACATTATCACTGTTTAAATATTATTGGTATTTATATATTATTTATTGATTACATTACTATTAGTATGATTGAATCTTTTTTCTAAACTACATGTGGTTGAAACAATTTTTTTTTCTATATTTTTTTCTAAAAACAAAACTCCATTCTTGTAGATGAAACAAAATGGATTTTTATAAGGTCCGGTCCTTATTTTTTACGGAATTGTATCATCCTCATTTGACCCTTGATTTACATTCATTTAAATCTCAACTATTAAACGAATTATAGATTTGATGGTTTAGATTTAAAATATTATGAATAAGTGATGGGATGAAAAACAAAATTGATCTCATAAAAAAGAAGGAGAGGACGTAAAATCTCCTAAACAAAACATAAATAGATAGATTTTAAAGACTTAATTTGTAATGGATACACCCCTCAACAAAAATAGTTCGAAATATCATTTTTACAAATTGAATTCACCGATAAATTAAAATCTCGTCATCTTTGGAAAAAATACACATAAAAAAGTAAGACAATGAAAAAAAATAAAACTTGACAAACAATTCTACACCTATGAGGAAGAAGAGATGGAAGTGATTGTGATGACGAAGACTATGGTGAAAATGAAGGCATTGATTAAAATGACGAGGACAAAGAAGATGAAGATGGTGGTGAAGAGAAAACACTAGTCAAACCTTTGTTGATTGAAAATGGTGAGACTTAGATGTCTAAAACAACGGATATTAGTGTAACTCTAGCAAAGGAAGGTTTTATTGGTCTTAAACAATGAAGAATAGATGGAAAAGAGGGGTAGATTAGGGATTCGGGCAGTTGGTAAGAGGTGATGGACCCTTTTGGAAAAGAGAAGAGAGGACAAGGATTGTTTAGTTGAAAAGGAAAAAGATATAATAATTAGAAAGGGTGAATAACGGTTTTTACACTTGGTAAGAGGTGATGGCCCCTTTTAGAAAAAGGAAAAGAGGACAAGGATTGTCTAGTTGAAAAGGAAAAAGATATAATAATTAGAAAGGGTGAATAACAGTTTTTACACTTGTACTTGGATGTTTATGGTCTCTTAATTTGTTTCCAATATGGTGGGTAGAGAGAGATTATTTTGGGAGGGAGGAATTGATGGACTTAACAGAAAGAAGAGTTATAAGGAAAGAGAAATTTGGGTAAATTGACAAATTTGTCCATATTATAAGTGGTTTATAGTTTTTTAAAAAGTTAATTTAACGTTGATTTTTTTTTTTTGTTATAAAATTTTAATTGGAGGGTTAAATAGTAATTTCAAAAGGGCGATTAGTTAAGGACTAATCGATTTTAATAATATAGATATATATATATATATATTTCTCAATATACCATGTTTTTTCGTAGATTTTCATTGAAGATTGATTGAAATTGTAGTTTTGAATCTTGAGCAAACATGAGCTAGAAAGCTTGAGTCTTGAATGTAAATAGTGAGCACTTTGATACTCAAGTTAGTCTTACGAAAAAAAATGGTAAAGTAATAGTTAGTACAAGTGAAGTGATCATACTTAGGAGTCTCATCACCTATAAAATAGGTGATGGTGTCAAGATATTTTAAGAAGATTTGTGTATCATATCTTTAAGTGTATCTTTTTGAATAGACACATTCTTAATTAGGCATTTTCCTAAATAGGCAAGTGTATTTAATTAAATAGATATGCATCTTTTAGATAGTTGGAGTGTATTTTTGTTATAGATTTAGCCTAAATATGGGTGCTTTTGTATCTACTCAAACCTAAGCAAGGATTGGGTTGGAGTGAGCTTAGAGGAGCTTTCATCATGAGCCTTAGAGACACATACAAGAAGTGTAAAGCCATTGGTAGATATTAAGGAGGTATGGCAAAGGACCCGACTTGGAGGTAGGTTAGGTTGAGTCGAGTAGGTCGATTTGTTAAAAGATAGTAGGATTCTATTGAAATAGATGGAGGCCAAAAGTCCAACATGAGGATAAGTTAGACTATACTTTAGACTCCATGTAGTATCATGTTAGGTTGATCTACTTAGGTTAAGTCCACGTAAAATGGGCCTCCCTACATTACTTAGAAACAAGACTAAGGTCGAATTAGGCTTAGGCAGGCTAAGTCTAAAATTGCCTATCAAACTACCACTTCTTAGACTGTTTGATTACAACATCACTCGTTTTATAAATAGTAATAATATCATTACAAGAGTGAAAATAATTGAAATTAATGATAACAATTATAAATTAGTTAGACTATTAGTGAAAAATAATTAACAAGTAAATATTTTCTAATAATAGAATCAATAATATTTATTTAGTTATTATTATTTAATACTTGTAAATTATATAATGTTATTTAATAAAAATAAATGATAAAAATTTCAATTGTAATTATATAGATAATGTTACTAATCATATAATTAATAATTAATGTTAATAGTTACATATTAGTCAAATAATAAATAATTAAATAATTAACATCATAATAGTATAAATAATTAATTATCAATAATAATAGTCAAGAGGGTTAAAATGGCTTTCTAAGATGTTGGAATATAAGTTCAACAAGTAGCCAACATTTACAAGGTTTAGATAGTTATGTCTATACACTAAGATAACCCAAGAAGACATAAGTAGACTCATGTACCAATTTGAAGGATCTATAAAAACTCAAAAGCTCCCCTTCATTTTAGATAATTTAGAGACCAAAGAAATGACCTGCTATCATGCTAGTACTCTAAATGATCAAGTAAAACTTGGAACAAAAAACATAACACTTCTTCTCGAGAACAATGAGATTGATGTTATATAACTCATTCACTCGTCACTCTTACTTTATGCTTAAGCTCTTAGAGATTATCTAATCCTCTTCCTTTACTTCTTTCTCCAAATTATCAATGTATGCCAGTTCTATGTCACTCTTTTAAGATTATGTAAAGTGTGAGACCTTACCGTAGTCATGTAACGGTTGCAACCAAATTTAGCCAAGAAAAGCAAAAAAGAAAAACCATTGCAATTAAATCCCCTTATCTACAATAGTTATTAATATTGATAATAAATTTGTCAAAAGAAAAATACTTTTATGTAATATTAATAAATTAATAATTCATGATAATTGTTAATTAACAATTAATAGCATCATTGTAATAATAGTAGTTAATAGTGGTGAGGAGTCAATGATTTTTGGTCCATTGACATGTATGAAAAGTTGGATATGAAATGTGACATTCACCTCCTCATCTTAAGTATTCGAATTTTCCATGTGCATTAGCATAATGATTCAATCGAGATATATAGTTATTATTATTGTTTCTATTCTTTTAGACATATATATGTACATAAAAATACATTTGTTTTTATAGATATTTGGTTGCTAGCATTTTATGGTACATGATTAGATAAATCTTTAGACATTACTTTGGTTTATATAAAGGATTAAGTCACAAAACAAAATAGATGCCATGTTAAGATATTTGGACAAATCCAAAAAAAAAAAAAAAAAAAAAAGAAAGGAAGAAAAAAGAAAAGAAAAGACAAAACAAGAAAGATTTGTGTCATATATTTGATAGTAGAAAAATTTCAAACACCATCATGTTGATTTTGCTACTATGTACACTAATAGGGATAGATGGGGGAATTTACAACTTAGGTGGTCGGAATTGTCTTATTTTATATCAATATTAGTTGAAAAATAGCTACTTCTTATTGTAATGATAATGTATCTCATATACATAAAAGAATTTTGTTAACAAATGTACATATGACACTTTCTAAAATTCAATGCAAATGGAGATTAAATTTTTTACAAAATGATTTTCCATACTTGATACACTTTACAATAGATAAAAATAAATAAATAAACTTTTTTCCTTGTCATTAGGGCATACAATATAAATATATGTATATGTATATATTTCAATTGCACTTTAATTATTAATCTATTAAAAATGGAATTATGCACAAAACTTATGTAAGTTTCATTATCAACAAAAATATATCACATAAGGTATTTAAATAAAAAAGTATTAGTACTACGAAAAGAACAATATCAAACAAAGATAATATACTAAAATTTTTAAATATTGCCTTTACAAGATTGTTCAATGAGTAATGTTATAAAAAAAATATCAATATAATTAATAATTTAATAGCAACTACTTATTTTCTAAATATTAATTATGAAAAAAAAAGTTTAACACAATGATTAATATGAAAAAAAAATGTTATCATTTATTGATGCTTCATGTGCTAAGATTGAAACTATTGTGACATTGACAATATAATCATTATTTATGGTATGACTATTAACGAATAACATATAATGAAAATTTATTTAGTTATCTATTTCTTTTGATAAATAAGATTTATTTTAAGGGAATAATAACCATTTAATAAGAGATTATAAAAGCAATTTTTTAAAAATATAGAATAATTATAACGGGATTTAAAATTATAACTTTACTTTATAAGGTGTACAATTAAACATTTAGCTATATCTAACATTATGAAAAAAAAAATTGCTTCTTGAAGAATGTAACATAACATGTAAAACCCTAGTTAAAAATAATAAATAAATTAATTTGAGTGAATTAAAGGAAATAAATAATTTTTATATCTAGCCTTTGGTATGGCATGTAATTGAATATTAAGTGTCAAGGGCAAAATAGTTATGGGAAAAGATTTGGACATTGATATGGATTGTGATTACACATTAATGTTAAGGGTATTTTGATTCAAGAAATAGTCTACTCCCCACTTAATCATCTAAATGTACATTATAGTTACCAAAACTCCCTCTCACAGAAACTTACGTTACTTTCCAGAGAATTTGCAGAACTCATCTCAACCCCAATTCTTGAATCAAGATCTGTGTTCTTGAAAAAGGAATTAAATAAGAATCAATCTTTCCCCCTTAATTAAGTAAGTTATTCTTCTATCTTTATTTTACCTTTTCCAATTTATGCTTTTAGAGTTCCTTTAAGTTTTGGGAATGGAGGTGTAGTTACTGTTAGTGTGGTGGTGGTGATGCGGTTATGATGTAATTACATTTTGATGGTGTCGCAAAGTGGTATTGAGATGTTTAGAGTGTGTATTCCGTGTCTTATATAGGTGTATATATATCATGGAATTTATGTGTGTATATATGTGTGAAAGTTGTGGTTCTAAGTAGTATGTATGTGCATGTGTGGATTGGAGCGGCGATGTGTTTTGTATGTATGCATATGGGATAACATGTTGGGACTTATGTGAATGTTGGTATCGTGTGTGTTTATGTTAGGAGGATATTGGAAGGATATATGGAATACGGTTTGGAAGCTTAGAGTATGGAGTTAAGGGTGGAGTTAAGGAGAAAGAAGTATCAAGTCATGAAATTCTAAGCTAACTTTTATATCTTGGATAGGTACAAGAGAACGTGTGGTGTTGGATCAACTTGGGATAGGTACTCAAAGTACTGGATACATGTTTATTGAATGTGTGTGTTAGGTTAGTATATATGTAAATCGAACTTAATTGAAAATCGGACTTAATTGATAGTACTGCTTGTGCTTAGCTTTGACTACCCACTGGTCGAGTCTAATGGTGTTGGTGAGGTAACTGGTGATCTTTGCATGACGCTATCCCTGGTAGAGTCCCACACTGGAAGGACTTAGGTAGATCTAAGTTGATTTAGGTTGGTTTATGGCACTTAGGTGTTGAGGAGTACCCAACACCAATAATTATACTGTATCTATATATATTATGTGTTAAGGGGTGTAAGTAACCCCAAGTCTTAGGACGTTAAGACAGTGATGATTGTAGGCTTAAATGAAACATTTAAAACTATTGCTTATTGCATTTTCATAGTGATATATGTTTGTGTGTTTGACTAACACTTGTGTTTATACACATGTGTATAGTATCTTATGCTGGGCATTGGCTCACCCTACGGGGATTCTTATTTTTCAGTTATAGGGATAGGTTATGAGATAGATGATGGGGTATATATTGAGGATTACAAATTTGATTATCTATACTATGATGAGCAAAGAGACTTATTATTTTGATGATAGAGTTGGGGCATCATAGTTTAATTGTAAGGAAGGACTTGAGTTGTATTTATTTTCATTGTAATGGTTTATGATGAGACTTATATGGTTATGGAGTCTCTTGTGACTTCTGTTGTTAGATTTAGTAGTTAAATTGTTAATGGAGCTACGAAACTCTAGTTATTGATCTAGAGTCCTTTCGTATTATATGGAGTTAAGTAGACGACATTATATACTTATTTAATTTCGATGGTTGTTAAATTGTGAATTGGTAGATTTTATGTTATTATCTTGTAGATCTTAGACAAGTTGTAGGTTTCTAAACGCCTAACGTATCAGTAGAAGTTAGGGACACGTAGTGGGGTTGTGACGTTCTGGATTCCGAGGTGTTACATAACATGTACTTTTTTTACTTTTTAGTAAGTTTTAATAATTAATTTTTTTCTAACCCTCGAGAGGATAGGGCCCCTTCCAACTACCCTCAAGTTCCCATACTTGTTTTTTGGAAAGGTTACTTATGGATGATCTTCCTAAAAACAATGAGAGGATCAATTATGCATCTAGTAGCTTGGTTTGTTGTGAAAATAGAAATATGGTAAACGAAATTGGTAAGCCTCTATTTGAAACTATGTAGTTTGTTAAAAAAAAAAGAATTTAATGATTATTGATTTTATGAACTATAATTTATATATATGGTAATTTATAATATTGAATAATATGTGCTAAGATAACTAATTAATATGAAAAGTAGTTCAATTAATAACTGACTAATTTATGAACATTTTCTAATATAAGTTTGTTGAAACAGATTTTTGGGTCATAACACTACTGAATCCTTTTAATGCAAGTGCTAAACTCAAATGGGATGATTAATTTGTCAACATATTATCCTTTGCAAAAAATTTGTTGTAGATGAGAAGTCATTAAACCTTGTCATATGATTTCCTCTAAATGATGGGTTTGTAGCCTTAGTCTTATTATTTGTTACTAATGGTGAGTTACAGTATTGCTATGTCTACAAAGCGAAACTTGAGTCACTCTGAACCTCGACTATTAAGGTAGTATTATGTGAATCATCCAGACATATATCTTGATGGGCATATGTGCAATGGTTAAATATTGGTTTTTATGACTCATCCCTTTGAGATTTTAAATTTCAAGTGCCTACACCATTGGTTCATGATGGGAGTATCGTCAACGCAAGTGTTAATTAATAGATGGAGTCATCTAGATTTTAAGTTGACAATTTTTCATATGTAATAGGAGATTATGAATTTTTTAATTTATAAAAAGGATTTGGCATAAGAGTTAGAATATGTATTCATACAAAAATAAATTTTATATTAGGTTTTAAATCTTGCATGTTCCTCTTAGAAATAGAAATATGTAGTAGATTGACTACATCTTACATTTTTAAGGTATGGTATTTTTTCATTCACCAGTTATAATTACTCTTGGAGCAGGCAACTAAAATGGATGGGTTTTGCATGATTTCTAGCAATCCAATTTCTTTTTATTTTTTACTTATATTTTTTACTTTGGGCATGGACCCTTCAAACCCAACTAGATCCTCCAAGCCTCGCCACCTTAGGCTCACCTTTGTAGCCCTTAGGTCTAAGCTTGAACCGCCCAGGCCGATGAAGCATTATAACTGCCATAATCCAAAAAATAAGGATAAAACAGTCATATTCCTGAATATTAGAGACACGTTGGGTATAATAGCTCCATTCTCTACGCTTTCAGGAGAAGAACTCTCCCCCCAATTGATCTCCAACTACCGGCTCCTCTTTGTTAAATACCAGACTACTGCCCAACGGTAACCCTCTTTACATACTTTGCATTATAAGCTTATGTATTATCTACGTATATTCTATACTCACAAAAACCCACTGCTAACTTAAGCATTGGAGTGGTCACGCTGGAGAACTCCTCAGTATCTACTCACTATGTATTATTTTGTAAGCCCAATACGTGCAGACCTCAATCGACTACCAGTAAGAACTGAGAAATGACATTTGGCGTCATCTGTGGGAAACAGAATTCCTACACCCGAAATCTTAAATACACCAAACACATAACCAACATCAAGCCTTCTAACATTATGTCTCAGTACGATGAGCAAGGAAATCATCAGTTAGTGAACAACTAACCTGAGGGTAGTTAACCCCTCCCAAGAGCTGTACTAGAAGAATGCTTGGAGTGCCTGATTGAGCAGTATACTGAGTAGAATAGGGAGCTCCGTATTCGCATGGATGAAGCGGAGTGCCACAGAGTACAAACGCACAACCCTAAAGCTTTAGATGCCCGTACTAAGTGGGATAACATCTAGCAACAGCAATAGAATGGAAGGGATCAGCAACCCAATCCACCATTGCATCAGCAACCAGTAAGGTTTGCGACTACCTGCAACCGAACTTTGGTTAGCAAAAAACAGGAAGTTGATTCACAAGGAGTCTAGGCTCATTTGGCTACATGACAAGCTCATCTAACAAATGATGCCAACCTGAACAAGCTTTGTGCAATAGTAAGGCGGCTCTCTGAATAGTAGTGGAGCAAAACTACTAGCGACGTTGGGTTGGTCACCAGCAACAAAACTGCCTTCAATAGGGGTGTCTAAGACGAAGTATTGCCCCCTAATGGCAAACTTCCATCCCTTGACCAGCATAATGGTACAGGCGACCCTAATGACCATCTTCTCCACTTTCGCACCTTCATGAACCTTCACAATCATGGGGATGTTATAATGTGCAAGGCCTTCCAAAGAACGCTAAGGAAGGCAGTATGGGCATGGTTTAACTATCTTCCCGACAATTTAATCAACTCCTTTGATGAGTTAGCCAAGAAGTTTAGCCTCCATTTCAAGGCTAGTAAGCCTTCATCCAAGGACCCATCGTCCTTCTACCTAATGAGGCAAGGTGAAGATGAGTCTATGTACGATTATGTGGCTCGATTCAATAATGACGTGGTCGAGATCCCTCGGCTAGACAAAGGAGTCGTTGTCCACGGCATACAGCTCAGCATCCGACCTTCAGAAGATTTCTTTCGATCGCTTACGAAGAGCAAGCCAATGACCTTGGCCAACTTCTAGAACAAAGCCTAGAACTATATTAACCAGGAAGACAACATTTGCACTACGCGTGACACCAACCGATAGAGGTCGAGCAGAAAACAAGACAAAGAGAAATTGTCTGTAAAGGATCACCTCAGTAGTAGGTTGCCGAGCAGATCAAATGGAGAGAGCTCGGGGAAGAAGAAGCACTGGGTCGAGTGTAACCCACTCCCGCCCCCCATCTATACCCAATATACGCCCTTGAATAGGCTAACTGCCTAAGTCTATTTCGAAGTGAAGCACTATAACTTGCTCTAGAGGTCGCATAAAATGAAGAGGAACGCTAGCCGTTGAAACTTTGACAAATACTGTCAGTTTTACGATAACTACATCCATACCACTGAAGAGTGCTTCCAGTTGAAGAATGCCATTGAATATGCCATTTAACACGGCTTCTTCAATGAATATGTAGATCATCAAAGGAGCAATGACTACTTAAACGGTGACAAAGATAGGGCATCTTAGAGGCGATGGACTGAAGACGCCCGTGTGAAGCAGAATATGACAGTTGCAATGATTGTACCCCCAATGGCGTCATAAATGTGATCATAGGAGGGGCGTACCCTAGGAGCCAGCCAAGCACAAGCAGCTCGGTTAATGTCCCATCAGAGGTATTAGTAATAAGGGAGAAGAGATAGAAGTTAGACACTTCTGTCTTGTTCTTTGACACCAACCTTGAAGGGGTTGACACTCCTTACCAAGATGCCCTCGTGATTGGGGCAAGGATCTTAAAATTTGATATCCTAAAGATTATGATAGATACTGGCAGTTCCACTGACATACTTTTCCTTTATACATACGACAAGATGAAGAAGAAGTTGCTAGTAAAGATGAAGCTGTAGCACCACAATCTCATTGGCTTCAATGGTAGCATGATCCAAGCTAAGGGCATCATCACGTTAGATATGGAACTTGGTGATGACGATCGTGTGGCACCACGACTCATAGAGTTCGTTGTGATTGATTGTCCTTCCCCTTATAATATGCTCTTGGGAAGACCAAGCCTAAACACATTTAGGATGATCACATCCTCCTTGCATTTGAAGGCCAAAATTTCCTACGCCAACTAGGGTGGGAGTATGCAAGTGTGATCAGAAGCTCTCACGAGAGTTATATGTTAGGGCAGCCAAAGGCGATGGTGTCTTCACCCTAGAAACTAGCCCTCAGGAAGGTCGGCTAAGAGGACCAAGCCTAGAGAAAAAAACAGAAGATGTTCAGATCGATGCCTCACCCGACCAAACCACAAAAGTTAGGATTGAGACCCAGTCGAAGTGAAGGATGAAATCATTGCCCTTCTGCGAGCAAATTTGGATAGGTTCACTTGGTCAGCATTAGATATGCTCGAAATTTCCCCTGACTTAGCAATCTACAACCTCAACATCAATGCTAAAGTGCGGCTTGTCAAACAAAAAAAGAGGCATTTTACCCCAAAATAGTAGGCCGCAATCGAGGAAGAAGTGCAGAAGTTGCTTAAAGCAAGCTTCATGAAGGAGGAAAAGTACCTAACATGGCTAGCTAACACGGTACTGGTTAAGAAGAAGAATAGGAAGTAACGTATGTATGTCAATTATACTGACCTCAACAAAGCCTGCCCTAATGATTGTTTCCCTCTTCCTAGGAATGACTAGCTTGTCAATTCTGCGTTAGGACACGCTCTGTTGATCTTTATGGACGCCTTCTCGAGGTATAACTATATCAAAATGGACCCAAAAGACGAAGCCATACCTCCTTTGTCACTAATTACGACACCTATTATTATACAGTAATGCCATTCAGACTAAAAAACACTGGGGCTACTTATCAACGAATGGTGACAAAGTTGTTTAAGCCCTAGATCGGGCGTAACATAGAGGTATATGTTAACGACATGATTGTCAAGAGCTAGAAGTTGGCTAATCATGTCCAGGATCTCTAGGAAGCCTTCGACTGATTGCGTATGTATAACATGAAGCTAAACCCCTAGAAGTGCATCTTTGATGTCGATTCTAGTAAGTTCCTCAGTTTTCTGGTCACACAGAGAGGTATTGAGGCCAACCTCGAGAAGATTACAACCATCAGGGGAATGAAACCTCCAACTTCAGTCCGAGACGTGCAAAAGCTCACTAGCATGGTGGTTACCCTGAGCAGATTCATCTCGAAGAGTGTTAACTGATGTGTTGAGTTCTTCAAAATCCTCAAAAATCTAAAGCATTTTGAATGGACTCCCGAGTGCACTACCGTCTTCCTGCAGCTTTAAGACTTCCTTGTTCATTTACTGGTCCTCTCCAAGCCTATCCAAAGGGAGGACCTATTTTTATACCTGGCCATAAGCAACCAAGCACTCTTCTTTGTGTTGGTTAGAGCAGAAGGAAGAGAACACATGCCAATATATTACGTCAGCCATATACTACATGGGCTTGAGGTCGAGTACACTCGGGCAAAAAAATTTGCGGTGGTCGTCATCATCACTGTCTAATGACTGAGGCCCTACTTCCAAGTGCACTAGGTGATCGTACTTACGGATCAACTACTGCACACCATGCTACAGAAACATGACGCATCTAGAAGGATGATGAAGTACACGATGGAGATGAGCGCGTACAGAATCCAATACTAACCACAAATTGCTTATAAGGTACAGGTGTTGGCCAACTTCGTGGTAGAGTACATAAGAGAGGATGAAGCACCACTAAGTGATGACAAACCAGTGTGGACTCTCTACGTCGATGGCTCCTCTACTTTGGGGGTTGGAAGCGTGACCTTGGTTTTAACCGGCCCATATTAAGTCACCATCTGCTACGCCCATAAGTTCGGATTCGATTCCAGTAACAATGAATCTGAATATGAGGCGCTCATTGTCGATCTCAAACTAGCTAAGGAGATTAGTGTGGAGCAGTTGCAAATCTTCTTGGACTCTATGCTAATCGTCCAGTAGGTTTGAGGCAAATATGAAGCCAGAGATAACACTATGGTAAGGTACTTCGATAAAGTGAAGAGCTTCCTAACAGAGTTCCTTTCCTAGGACATCATGAAGATCCCTCAACTGGAAAATTTTGAGGTAGACTGGCTATCTAAGCTAGCCTCTACTGGCATACAGAAGCTTGAGATGAAGGACAGTAAGATCTTCATAGAGTACCTGTCAAAAAAAAGCATAACACTAAGTTCAGCTGAAATTTTGGAACTGATCGTAGTGGCACCCGAATTAAGCCAGATAGATCCCATTCGAAGCTACTTAGAGCAGGGTAGGTTACTAGAGGATAGGAGGGAGTCAAAGAAGCTTCGATACTATGCTACTAAGTACATGCTGATCAATGGCATCCTATATTACAAGAGAATCAACCTCCCCCTACTTCGGTGTCTTTGAGAAGGGGAAGGGCTGTGCATCATGGAAGAGCTGCATGCCAAGTGTATAACAATCATATTTAATCCTAAGCCCTTTACCTTTGGGCACTATATCTTGGATATTACTGGCCCACCCTGAGGCAAGACACAAAGGCTATAGCTTAGAAGTGCTCACAGTGCCAGAAGCATGCCTTAATTAGTCACACACCCAACACCACCCTCCAACCCTTGACGAGCCCATGACTATTTATACAGTAAGGGATTGATATCATTGGTGCCTTCTTAAAAGCATCAGGAGGACGACAATTCATAATGGTCGCCGTAGATTACTTCATGAAGTGGGTAGAGGCTGAAGTAGTAGCTAGAATCACTGAGAGGAGTGTAGAGTCCTTTGTTAGAAACAACATTCTTTCTTGATTTGGAGTCCCCTACGTACTGATCATAGATAATGGCTGACAATTCGATAACCCCAAGTTTAGGGATTTCTGCGCCAAACACTACATCGGCCTACATTTCACTTCGGTTGCCTACCTCCAATCAAATGGTCAAGTCGAGGCAACCAATCGGGTCATTTTGGATAGCCTAAAGAAGCGTATGGACCTATCTCAAGGTGCTTGGGCAGATGAAGTGCCTAATATCCTGTAGGGGGGTACAGGACCACCACCCTACCTTTACAGGTGAAACCCCCTTTCACCTTGCTTTTGGGTCGGAAGCAGTCCTCCTAATCGAGCTTGAGCTCCCGAACATTCGGATTCGGAGCTTCGATGCTACCATTAATGACTCATTACTACAAGCGAGTATTGATACCATCAAGGAAATTAGAGACCTTATTGCTACTAAGGTGACGGCGTATCAACATCGAGCCGCCTGCTATTACGATTAAAAGGTCTGATACAAGGAGTTTAAGGTCAGTGACCTAGTGTGTCGAAAATTAGAAGCTACAGGTTTATGCGAAGGGTAAGGCAAAATGGCTCCCAATTGGGAAGACCTGGTTAAGGTAAGGGAAAGACTGGGCAACGGAGCATACAGGTTAGAAAGATTGGATGGCGAACTCATCTCATGTACATGGAACGCCGATAATCTGCATCTCTATTTGATTATAATTTCATTATGTACAATTTTTCTTTCAATTATATCGAAATAAAAAATCTCAATTGATTGCATACTTCTCTCTCTCTCTCCCTTTGTTTCTCTTACCTTATGAGCCTCTAAAGAGACATAGATAGTCAACCTGGGCAAGTCGAAAAACCATTAACCCAACCCCCATTAAGGTAACTTTGGCAAGGGGAAACACCCCTTGTACAAAGGAACTCTCTACATACTAGGTAGGTTGGACCACTATCAACCTTACCCCCCTTAGGGTAACTTCGGCAAGAGGAAACACCCCTTGCACAAAGGAACTCTCTACTCACTGGGCAGGTCAAACCACCACTGACTTAACCTCCCTTAAGGTAACCTCGGTAAGGGGAAACACCCCTTGCATAGAGGAACTCTTACGCACTAGGCAAGTCAGAACATCACCAACTCGACCCCCCTTAGGGTAATCTTGGCAAAGGGAAACACCCCTTACACGGAGGAACTCTCCCACTTTGGGCAAGTTGGAACACCACCTACCTGGCCCTTCATTGAATAACCTCGGCAAGGGTAAACACCCTATGTGTGGAGGAACTCCCTTTACAGGACCTCAACAAGGGTCGACTTCCCTTGGATAGATTTTCTAATAGATACATTTAAAGACGAATAGAAATTAGGAGAGGACGTTAAGAAAACATTCATCTATTTATTCCACGGTTGTTTAATTACAGGGCAAAGGCTGACATCCTGATCCTAATCACATTAATTAAAAAAAAAAGAAAAGAAAAGAAAACAGAACCTTACTATCTCCTAAGATCAGCTAACTTTAGTAATTTGGAAAAATCCAAAGCATCTATTTGTTCAGAGCGTTGATTCGTAGGCGCTTTAGACTATAGGCCCTGAGTTTGAGCGGAGCTTGAGAGATGTGAATTAGGAGTGGTAGAAAGATCCCCCACAAATAGATCTTCCCTAGGGATAGCTTCTAGGATGGCTTCCTGCTAGGTTGCTGGGACAGAAGTGGATGTAGAAGCACCTTACCCCACCTTACATCATTGTTAGCTGCCTAGGCAAACTCTTTCTCTCGTGCCAAGGCTTCCCTCTTCTCATTAAACGTTTGGGAATCCAGAAAGTTTAGGAAGCTTAAGTCTAGGTCTGGATAATGAGAGAGAACTTCCCTCTTAGTATAGTAGGCAAAGTCAGTGGACAGGTCCCTCAGTTCTTTTAGCTACTCCTTTGTCTTCCGGTAGTTGGCAATCGCCTTCTTAGCAGCAGTGTCGCTGAGGACCTCCCCACTCTCCATCTTAGAGATGATCTCTTCCATCTCTAAAACTTTGTCCCATAGCTCCTTGACCTATCGTTCCAAACCGACTCTTAAACTAGTTAGCTTCAGCAAGGTGGCCCAAACGCCTTTACAATCGGATGCCTTCATTGTCAACTTGGTTTGCAACTTAGCTATGGAAGCCTTCAACTCCGCATTCTCCCTTTCGAGTTAGGCCCTGGCTTCACCCTCCTCGTCTAACCTCTAAGAGAGACTAGCCTTTGTCTTTTGCTCATTCTCTAGCCGAGACTTTAGGTCGTTGACCTTCTAGGCAGCCTTCTTAACTTTATTACTCTCTCGCTTTGCACCCTTGAGCCTCGCCTGAAGCCCCACCACCTATACAATAGAGCAGTGTAGGTGCCTGTTAGCTTGGGTAAATTTTCTCAAGCACCTCTTACTAGAAGCCTAAGCCTTCACCTCTAGCAGGCACTTCTTCTACTAATGTAACTCTTACTGCAAACTTATTACCTCTTTGTGGACGGCATCAGACTTGCTCGGTTGAAACAACACCTGGCCATGGTACTATAAGATGGAAATGAAACCCACAATTAATATAAGACACTAAAGTACAATAGCACAAGAGCAACAAAGACTTACTTGCTGCATTGGGGTACTCAAGTGGCCCGTAGTTTGTATAGGGTTATCCCTACCTTCTTAGGCGATCCTCTTTAAGACAGCTTAATTGCTAGGGGTATAAGACCCCATCGAAGCTTAATAGTTGAGGGTCTGGTGATGTATTGTTAGTTCGTCGACACGGACCTCTTACTTCGGCCTTAAGATCTTCCTTTGGGCCCTCTTCATTTCAAACATAGGGGCGTCCCTCTTTAGTGCCTCATCCTGGGAAAGGTATGGCACTTCTTGGAATAAGTCCGACCCTAGCCTTATCTTCTTAAAATTATTGAGGATGTCCATAAACCTATCCCCTACGTCATTAACGCTTTGGTAGGGATGAGTCATGGGCCACTCATTCCACTTCCCTTTAGCCGAAGGATCCGTCGCCAAGGACATTTGCTTCTTCGTCCCTGGACTTGGCTCCCTGGATGTCTTGGGAGCCCTACGCTTCTTACCCGTAGTTGGAAGAGGGGTGGCCCCCTCCGCCTTCCTTGGAGGAGAAAGCACCTTTACGTCGGGTCCCTCCACTTTGGCGCCTTCATTGCCAATGATGATGGGCTCAGACGAAGGGATGAGGGTAGGGGTGGGCAAAGCCATGCCTAAAAGGCCTTATGTCTACGGGCTCATCGCGGATGCTGAAGGGAATCTCTTGTAGCATAGACTTTGACCGTACCTTACCTGTCTTGCCAGGCTCTGGCTTTGGTCTTACCGACTTTCCTGTTGGCCGGTCTGCTTTAGTTCGGGCTTGGCGCTAGCTTATTAGGTCGTCTATAGATGGATGAGACATCCTTACGGCCAAATTTTTGCCTATAAGAATGCCAATTTAAAGTTAGGAAAAGAAAACAAGGATAAATCCAAAGAAACTACCACTACCATTTGCAAAACATCGCCATGATCAACATGACCAAGGAGGTCCTCCCATCTTACAGGCGTCGGACAAAGCACCTCGATACTAATACAACTAACAGGTGTATAGGAACGAACCTGTACCTTCAGCCTACTTCTCCATTATAGCCTTCTTAATGCTAAGAAAGAGCTCGGAGATCGAGCGCTGGAAATACCTCTCCATGGTCTCTGCAACATTGACCTCCTAACCACCTCTTAGTGCCATGAAGGCTAAGATCTCCTAGATGGCCTCGGTGTCACTAGGATCGAGCCTCCACTCACCTTCGATACAAATCATTTCGGTCTACCAAGTTTAGAAATTAGCCTCTTTAGGCAGCTTTACCACCACATACTCATCTTGCCAATCTTTAATCAAGTCCACGAGGCTGTAAAATAGGTTTTCCTTAGGTGCGGTTGGAGGTAAGGCCACCCCCTAATGCTCTTCCACATGTAAAAGCAACAGAAGAACTTGAGAGTAACCCTTATCACCAAGTATTCGCAAAGTGCCTAGAAAGCCTTCAATACCTTCCACCCATTGGGAGAGACCTACAACGGATTGTAGTGGTGGTAGTTGAAGAACTCCTTCTCAAAACAACTTAGAGGGAGGCACTTTTCAAAGACTGTGAAGTGCTTCCTTGATACCAAGGCCACTTGTTTATCCCTGCTCGGTAACCTAATATGCTACTTAGGAATTGCCCCCATAAGAAAGTTGCTGATGATCTGGTTGGGGGTAGATTACCTACTTCTACTTACACGGCCGTTAGGCCCCTTGCCTGTACTAAGAGTGTCAAATAAGTCCTTTGTAGGGGGCAGGGGAACATCCGCATATACATCCTTGGGAATAGCATTGATAATTTTAGCCCTATCTAACGCCTCCATGGCCATCTTCGTAGGTTGGTCGAATTGTGCTAGTGACGAGACCTCTCCCTCCTATACTTGAGGGGGATCACTCCTTGTAGAGTCGAAGCTAAAAGTAAGCAATAGTGAAGAGGAGCTAGCCTCACCTTTATTAATCGACATGATCGAAAGACTCGAAACTTTTGAAAAAGGTTTGAAGTTTGGAATGTGAATGCAGAAATTGCAATAACTAAGCAAAAAGATTGTAGAAAAGCGGTTTCTCTTTGCGATCCTCCTATTTATAAGGAAATCGCCTAGGAAGCCGTACAAGAAATTATAGGATACGTATAAGCACGAACCCCTTAGAACCCTACCTAATAGATACGTGAAAAGTATTTCCATTGGATGGTCACCTTTAAATGGCAGAAGGCATGTAGTTATACGCTAGACTGTTGCAGCATTACACCTGTTGTGTCGCATTTAATGCATGGAATACAAGCGAGCAAAAGTTGCATTTTGAACAAGGTCCTTCAATAAGAAGTTTCTTCAGGACCCATCCGACCTCCATCTGGTTGGCATTACGAAGACATGATGCATCTACGTCTGTTCGACCCTTGTTAGGCCCAATTCCAATAGGTTGGTCTATAGCGTAGGAGTACCTAACTACCCTTGCTCACTTAACTTTGAACATTCTCAAATTGGCAATCCTTCGCTTGGGATGACTTCCTACTTCGGGCCTTCTTGCCTCGAACTTTACTACCTTAGATTGTCCATTACGTTGGATCTATAATTTCATCACATTGGCATTCGTGGCAGTGGATTAAACTTACAAGAGTCGGATCGATTATGCCTAGGTGGCCCATCTATTCCTTCTCTTTGCGTTTTCCTCAACAATGAGACTGTGGGGGGGGGGAAGGGAAGGGGAGGTAGGTAAGTGTTGATAGGATACTTTGGGCATGGACCCCTTAAGTCCGATTAGATCCTCCAAGCTTCATCATCTTAGGCTCACCTCCGTAGGCTTAAACTACCCAGGCCTATGAAGTACTGCAACAGCCATTATCTATAAGATAAGGATAAAACGGCCACATCCTGAATATTAGAGATATGTTTAGCATGACAGTTGCACTCTCTATACTTCTTAGAGAAGATCTCTTCTCCTAACTAATCTTCAACTACTGGCTCCATTTCGCTATAAATACTAAGCCATTGCTTAATGGTAAATCTCTCTATATACTTTGCGTTATGAACTTGTGTATTACCTATGCATATTCTATACTCACAAGAGCCCACTGTTAACTTAAGTATTAGAATGACCACATCGGATATCTCAACATCTGCTCACTGTGTGTTATTTTGCAAGCTTAATACATGTAAACCTCAATCGACTATTGGCAAGAATTGAAAAACGATAGTTATGTATTAGTGCTTATGACTTATCCCATTGAGATTTTGAATTTCAAGTGCTTACACCATTGGTTCATGATGGAAGCACCGTTAACGCGAGTGTTAATTAATAGATGGAGTCATCTAGATTTTAGGTTGATAATTTTCATATGTAATTGGAGATTATGAATTTTTTAATTTATAAAAAGGATTTGGCATAAGAATTAGAATATGTATTCATACAAAAATAAATTTTATTTCAAGTTTTAAATCTTACATTTTCCTTTTAGAAATAGAAATATGTAGTAGATCAATTACATCTTGCATTTTTAGGGTGTAGTATTTTTTCATTCACTAGTTATAATTACTTTTAGAGCAAGCAACTAAAATGGATGGGTTTTGCATAATTTCTAGCGACCCAATTTCTTTTTATTTTTTACTTGTATTATTTATATTATATTGTGAATTAAATATTTTTATTATCATTTTATTAAATTAGTTATCTATATTATTTAAGGTAAAGAGCTCTTAATAACTCTTGTTTGATCTGTAAGTAGTTTTTATTTTTGAATTTACAAAAGAATTCTTAACTAAACATACCATTCTTAACTAATTATTTATTTAACATAAAAGAGCATGTAATCGTATATACTAAAGTAAATATGCCATTCTTTCCAACTGTAAGTTTTATTTCTGAATTTGCACTCCACTTTTATCAACAAAATACTAACCCATTAACCCACTAACCTATTAACCTTTTTCCTCTTCCATCTATTTTTTAAACTGTTATTATTATTTTAAACATAAAAAACAATATCTTTTATTAAGCACATTCCTATAAGTATACAATTCCTTAATTATAAACTAATTAGGAATTTAGAAATTTTTAGATGTGTGGAAAATAGCACCATTGAATTTTTCTTTTCATGAGAAAATATTCAATAATATTAACATGATGTGTGAATTGATGAATAACGTATAAATATTAATAAAATTTTGATATTTATATATATAATTGATATTTTATAAAAAAACATATTCTTTCATTTCAAACTATTTAAATATCATTTTGCATGTTGATTCACACAATATGCTAGTATTTTTTTTTTACTTATGAAGGGAAGTATAATTTTCTTATTATATACATAAAACATGAGAGCTTTTACAGTTTTGTTCATTATTTTGTTAAGATTGATTCTATTCTCAATCTTATCATTTATTTATATATATTAATATTTAAACTGTTGAATTTAAAATTTGATTAATAATTTAAATTTAAATATATATATATAAAATAAGATGACTATGGAACCATAAAAAATTATATAAAACATAATTAACTAGAAAACCGGAATTGAAAAAAGACACAAACAGAAGGAGATATAAAGGCATATTCTTGTTCTGTTAATTACATGCCTCCTCTCTCCCGCTGGTAGATTCACGCCATCTTTAATTGACTCTTCTCTTCCCTCTTCTCTCTCTCTCTCTCTCTCTAACACATACAGAGACAGAGTCGCAAATACACGAACTCAGACTTCCTCGTCCTCGTCTTCATTAATTTAGGAATTTGATTTGAATTCGCGAACAGACAAAGTAAATATGCATTCAAGTCACTTGCTTCTGGAAGAGCCAATCAGGATGGCTTCGATTCTGGAACCATCCAAACCCGTAAGTTCTTATTCGATTTAGTTTCTTGCTGACGACCTAATTTTCTGTTGAAAATCAATTTGGGTTTTAATTGGACTGTTGCTGTTAAATGAATCAGAGTTTCTTTCCTGCCATGACGAAAATCGTAGGAACTTTGGGACCTAAGTCTCGTTCCGTAGAAGTTATTTCTGGTTGTCTTAAAGCTGGAATGTCGGGTAAGATAATTCATATTTTCTATGAACATTAAGGTTTTTTTTTTTTATTTGAATTTTAGGAATAAATTGAATTTTGGATGTGTTTATTTGATTTAATAGTGGCAAGATTTGATTTTTCATGGGGTAACACTGAGTATCACCAAGAAACTCTTGAGAATTTGAAGGCTGCTGTCAAATCCACTAAGAAGCTTTGTGCTGTAAGTTCTTTTTATCAATCATCTTTGTTAAGGAAAATGATAACTGCTGTTACTTTCCAGAAAAGGAAGAAACTTTTCACTACTTGCTTTTTCCTGAAACCTATAATCGATCCGGTCTTTTTTTTAACGGCACCCTTATTGTATAAATTCCGAAACAGTGCCACATGTGAGTTATATTCTTTAGCATGTTTGTATTGACTTACTCTTTTGATGTATGTCTGAAATACATATCAATTAATGGAATTAAGGTTTGGTCTTGAAGTTTTGGGTGTCAGTTTATTTATTAAATGTGATTACATGTGTACTGTGATTAATTCTGCAATTAGAGCAACCCGTGTCGGTTATTTTGCTCGGGAGATTGTGTTGATCATACTCTGTGGTATATGTTAAATAAGAAAAAAGAATTTTTATGAATTATATTGAGCATCAATCTCAAAGTTTGGGATTAGTCAGCTTGATTTATTTATTTGTTGATCTTCACTTTTCTTAAAGCTGAGATTTTATGCACAGTTTGGTTATTGCAGATAGTCAATTGTATTACATCATGATGTTCATGAAAAGAATTGACAAAATTTTACACTAGCTGTTGACCTTATGCAACCCTCCTTCCTTACCCAGCATTTGGACTGGCTAGTTAACATTGGCATCATATTGTTGGAAAAAGAAAAGAGATTTGACTTTACCCAATCCGGTTGCTTCAGGTTATGCTTGATACAGTAGGACCTGAGTTGCAGGTTGTTAACAACAGCGAGAAGGCTATTTCACTTCAGGCAGACAGTACTGTGGTTTTGACACCTGATCAAGGGCAAGAGGCCTCCTCAGAGATTTTGCCGATCAACTTTAGTGGGCTTTCGAAGGTCGACTACTATTTGTTCAATCTGGTTATCATTTTTTGCTGCATTCCAATTTGATTCATATATGGTTAATTAATCCTAAACATAGGGTATAAATGGAAAAATATGATGGCAATCGTGGGGTTTTATTGCAATTGAGATGAATTTAGTTTTTATTCTTAAGATTAGATGGTGATAAAAGTAGTAACTTAGTAGTAATAATGAAACTTTGTGCTGTAACTGGAAAAGTTATGCTTATAGTGCATAACTGATTTTGTAGATATTGATTGATTCAGCAATGGTGATATCTTATTTACCACAGTGATTGGCAATCATTGCTAGGATCCTGATGTGCTTCTATGTTGTAGAGAGAGTACTTTATTTTATTTTTTCTAGGATAGAGAATGTTCATGCACTGTTCAGAGATGATTATTGTTTGAATGAAAAGATTTTCAATAAACATGCTTCAAATAATTCTTTGAAAATTTTTTGGCCATCATAAATTTTTTTGGGAACATCGTTCATGATAAATCATGTTTTCCTCCTATTAAAGGTTTAGTAGTTATCTTAGAGTTTTGCCATGATTGAGTCAAGTCTGAATCTATGATTTATTCTGGATTAATATAATATACTCAAAACTTGAGAATGGACTATTTCAGGCAGTGAAGAAGGGGGACACAATATTCATTGGCCAGTACTTATTCACAGGAAGTGAAACTACTTCTGTATGGTTGGAGGTGAGGAATACAAGTTAATGCTGTTTGTTGTGATCTGCAGCCAATTTAATTTAACTATAATCTGACCAATTTAAACTGTATATTTTCTTGTTTCTCCAGTGCATTCAATTATCTTGTCTTATTTTGTTACTTTGCTGCTCCCAAATGAATCTTGTTGGTTATCGCTCTTATTGATTTGTTTTAGAGGGGATTTTTGACGTCAATCATACAAGGAAATTGAATTATACAATCTTGCAGGTTGCTGAAGTAAAAGGTGAAGATGTAGTCTGTGTGATAAAGAACACTGCAACTTTGGCAGGTTCCTTATTTACCTTGCATGCCTCTCAAATTCGCATCGACCTTCCTACCCTTTCTGATAAAGACAAAGAGGTGGGCCATATTTGTATAGTCCCTTTGCTGTTATGAGCACATGATTAATGTTGCTTTTACTCTTTAACATCTTACTTATAATGCTTATTTCAGGTTATAAGTACTTGGGGACTTCAAAATAAAATTGACTTCCTCTCACTGTCATACACCCGCCACGCGGAAGATGTTCGCCATGTAATAATATTCCTGTTAGCTTCTTTTATTTTGTCTACTCCTTTTTGCTCAAGAAGGATTTACTTCTTTTTAGGATCAGTATTTTATATATAATCACGTACCATCATTTTAACCTTCATCTTTATCATGTAAGTTAGGCTCGGGAATTTCTTTCTAAGTTGGGCGATCTCAACCAAACACAAATATTTGCAAAGATTGAGAATGTAGAGGTGAGATGGATAGTTCTAACCTGATGCAGAGAATTATTTGCTTTCTACATGATTGAAAATCTGATTGACTGAGATTGGTTTCACCCATGATGATATTTAAGGGTCTGAATCATTTTGATGAGATCTTGCAAGAAGCGGATGGTATAATTCTTTCTCGTGGTAATTTGGGTATTGATCTTCCCCCTGAGAAGGTAAGTATATTTGCTTCAGATTTGGTATGTTCATGTTACATATGTAGGGCATTCATACTACCTTGATTTGGTCAAGTTTCTTTTTGCATGTTTTTGTTGCTCTTTCTCAGTTATTGTCAGTGTAAAATGACATTATTTCTGCTAAGATGAGTGGCTGCATGGAAGGCTTGTTTCAGTTATATGTGCATAAGTTGTTTGAGTTTTGCTTGGCATGTTGCTGTTCTGGATACCTTTAATTCTTCTTTATCATGTTGATGATCTTCAAGTTAGTTCCACTTCATTTTTTTAGCTTGAAAATGCTTAGGTTTTGTTATTATTCTCTGTCTACATATATGCAGCCTTCACTTCGTCTAAATTACCAAAACTCTCTGTCATATATGCGAACTCCATTTCCTTTTTGTATAGATCTAAAATTGTTAAAATAAACTTGTAATATTTCATCTTTTAAGAATTGAGATTCTGTTTGTCAGATATTAAAATCCTCTGCTTCTGACAGTGTATTTCCTGTTGCATTGCACTACGTGCTTTAGCTACTAAATTTTAGCAAGATCTCATTTCCCTTTATCATTTGTAATCAACCGCACAGGTCTTCTTATTCCAAAAAGCTGCTGTTTACAAATGCAACATGGCTGGAAAGCCAGCTGTTGTCACTCGTGTTGTGGACAGTATGACTGACAACCTGCGACCAACTCGTGCAGAAGCCACTGATGTTGCCAATGCTGTATTAGATGGTATGTCACAATTCATAGTTAGTTACATGTATTCAGGATTATTCTAGTGATGCCTGTAAATATTGTCCACATCTGGAAGTTACTGATTGAATTTGAAGTAGAAACATCAAAGATTAAAGCTATATTAGGTATCTACTTAGAGATCGTCACTAAATATTGGTGGATTTTTGAACCATATCACTCTATTAGGTGATTTAGATGCTGGAGCTCAGCCATTGCTTCGGTCCTTTAAGTACTATCTGGTGTTGTGTTTTATTCATGCAATTAAAAGCCCTCAATGCAATTAATTCTGTGTCCTGTTGTCTTTTCCCTGTTATTTCTTTGTTTCTTTCCTCTCTTTTTCTTCTTCTTCCCTTTTTTTTTTTTTGAGTTTTATATTCTTTTTCCCATGGAGACACTGAGATTTATTTTTCATTTTAATATGCTACAGGATCTGATGCCATTCTTCTTGGTGCTGAAACTCTGCGTGGATTGTACCCTGTTGAGACTATCTCTATAGTTGGTAAAATTTGTGCAGAGGTATAAATACTTTAAATGGTCTTGCCCCTCCCTCTTACTAGCTTTTGTAAAATGAAGTTGATATTTTTGCAAGCATTGTATAGTAGCAATTATGGGTAGGATTTTCTAAATTATTATTGTATAATATTTTCTCACACAATTAATGATGATGAATATCTGGTTGGGTTGTTTGTAATGGTGGTAGATGAGGAGATTAACTTTTGTGGTATCAATCCCTATAAAGGCATAAATCCCCCCTCCCACCCAAAAAAAGAAATGAAGAAAAAAACCCAAAACAACCCAACCCAACACCCCACCCCCCCTTCAAAAACCCCCAACTCCACCCAAAAAATAAATAAATAAAAGAAAAAAAATCCCTGTAAAGGCATGAACATAAAATTGATTGATCCTTTGGAATAATGATGATTATGTCATTCGCTAGATGATTTTGAGTACGAAAAGGTGCCAAAGGACTTCAGGACATAATTGTACATTTTTACTTGGAGATGAAGTGTTCTAGCTATATGTTATTAATATAATTGGCACTGAAGTATGTGTGGAATTGGTACTGCAGATGATTTGAACATGTTAAATGGTAGTGCTACATTGTTAAATCTACATGAAATGAAATTGCCTTGTTCAGATAAACATAATTTTAGTTGTCCAACTTTTTGTTTAACGAAGAATGCAGTGAATATTGACCCTTTAATTTTATCTCATGTATCTGCATCCTGAAGTGTTCAGAGTCTATACTATGAGAAAAGCAAATGTTGGATGAAGTTTGTTCTTTGTTGGACTGTGCACATATGACAACTGCTGATTAGCTCGACATAATGTTTATGCTACAGGCAGAGAAGGTGTTCAACCAAGACCTGTATTTCAAGAAGACTGTCAAATATGTTGGTGAACCTATGACCCATTTGGAGTCCATTGCTTCATCTGCAGTATGTATATTCATGTGGCCCTGCTTTATAATTGTAACTTTTAGTTTTCATTGAAATGTAGTGGGATGATGATTTTATTTGGACTTTTGTGCTCTATCCCATTTCTTCAGGTACGTGCTGCCCTAAAGGTCAAGGCATCTGTTATCATTTGCTTCACTTCTTCTGGAAGGGCTGCAAGGTATAGACAAGTTGACATTTAAAATAACCACTTGTTTATTTTTTGATAAATTTACATCTTTATCACTTTGGCCATTATTTTAAAATTGGAAAGGTCTTTATATTTTTTAATGTCTGCAGTTTGTGGAGCTTGAAGCTCCACAAATGAGATACACGAGTAAGTGTGAACATGAACCAAATCTGCTCACCAGCTGCTCGAGCTCAATTCAATTATGGTTGAGCTACGCTCAAGCTTGATCTATTTGGCTTAAATGTACTTGTGGGCCATCAAACTTAAATGAGCTTGAGTAACGTATATCTCAAGCTTTATTGATTCTGGTTGATTTTGAGTTTCTATATAAAGTCAATGAAAAGGAATATAAATTTTCTAAATAATCGAGCTAAGCTTGAGCTTAATATTGTTCGACTCGGTTCAGTTTGTTGACACCCCTATGCATGGGTCTACTTTTTGCCTAGTTAAGCATATACTTAGAAAAATAATTCTCACATGACACGACAGCCTGATAAGCATTATGCTTCAGGGTTAAAATATGTGGGAACAGAAAACTGAAAAAAAAAAAAATGAAAATAGAAAGGCAAAATAAAATGAAATTAGCAACCTTAAAATTTAAAAAGTGGATAAATGAATGAGTTTTCTTTAGAGAGTTGATGCAACATCGAGTTGGAAAGGGCAAAGAATGGCATGGAAGTTAGAATTGATCAAAATGTACTACATAGAGAAGATATTGTGTGATTTTATGGCCACAGCAAACTGATGTGAGGATACTTACCAAAAAATAGGAGATGTGAGAATCTGTTAGGAATTTCCCACCTCTCTCCTGGTTGCTTGGTCCTCAGTCCATAAGCTACTGGACCCTCAATTCCTGATCATCTGTGGCATTATTGTAGAATCTGGCAGCGGGAACATAATCTTTTTATAAGGTCTGTTGATGTGAAGCATAGATACGTGTCTGTGTGTATAGATGCATCCCCATGCTTGCTGCAGGAGTAGGGACCCTGGGGTTTTTTTTTTTGTTTTTGCCATGCCACAGATGATCAGGAATTGAGGGTCCAGTAGCTTATGGACTGAGGACCAAGCAACCAGGAGAGAGGTGGGAAATTCCTAACAGATTCTCACATCTCCTATTTTTTGGTAAGTATCCTCACATCAGTTTGCTGTGGCCATAAAATCACACAATATCTTCTCTATGTAGTACATTTTGATCAATTCTAACTTCCATGCCATTCTTTGCCCTTTCCAACTCGATGTTGCATCAACTCTCTAAAGAAAACTCATTCATTTATCCACTTTTTAAATTTTAAGGTTGCTAATTTCATTTTATTTTGCCTTTCTATTTTCATTTTTTTTTTTT